>APFE031409057.1:80406-187589 GCA_000404065.3 Pinus taeda
TAATCTTGGTCTCCCTAGGTTTAAATTTCTGTTTTAGAATATAGAGAATGAAAATCTGTCCAAACAGCTTAATCTTGGCAGATTCTTAGATAGGTAGAGAATCAAAGGAGCCCAACAGCTTAATCTGGGCCCTCGGATGAAATAAGGGTAGTCTGTAGATAGGATAGCATGAAAAGAAAAAATGGAATGATGGGTTTGCAAGTCTAAGTGCACCCAAATCAAAAGAAGAAAAAATGTTAGGTAAGCAGGCTGGGTAGGTAGTTTTGAGGTTGCTGAATCTTAATTGCTGATCAGTTCTAGATTTCCAGGTGTCATCTTTACTCAAGACACAATCAGCAGGTAGTTCTATGCGAGAAGCTCAAAAACAGGTATAACTAACTCCCTTTCTCCAGCTCCCCCAATCATTAACTAACTTCCCCAAAAGAGGTCGAGATCATCTTGATACCTCTTAAGTTCCATCATTTTCATAGCATTAGCGTGGGTGAAGATCTGCTTTTCTCAAAGATATTCCATATTCTCTCTATAAGGTTCTATCCCCTTGTAGCAGCCTAAGATCTCCTGAACTTAGCGCTTTCTCACCATCTTCATATTAACCACTGACATTATTATTTAGCTCCCTATATTTTCCCATCCCCCTACTAAAATTATGTAAATTATCCCCTATGTAAATATCCCTCCCCTTGGTTGAAAAATAACCATAAGTACCCCCGGGAATTGCTCAGCTTACCTGAAACTTAGCAAGAACCCTCATGCTGCCCCTTCAAACCATCTTCCAAATACAATGGACTCCTTCCAGAGTATTAACTCCCTTTGAGGTGATCGGACCCCTTCCGAAGCCTCAAAAGCCTTTCAGACCCACTTACTCACTCCTTCCAACCGCAACGAACCCCTTGCCGACTTTCTTAACCCTCCGCAGACCCTTGAAAACCAGATCGCATCGCAAGATCAAAATATCCTCTCCATGCAAGTTATGACCCATCTGTTGTCACCCGACGCGATATCGCGATATCGGCGATCGACGGTCGCAAGTGCCAAAATGTCCAACTAAAATACCTCCCCGTTTCCCTCCGATGCGATATTGCGATCGCATCGGAGAAGTTCATAGCATCGCCTTCAGTATCAGCACCCCACCATGTCACTTCCATACCAGGGACCCATCGCAGGCTGACGTCATCCACCGTACTGCTGACGTCATGTTGACGTCAGCAGCCAGCAAGCCGAAAATTCGCGTAGGAAGAGAAATTGCACTTCAGAGCTCCAGAACAAGAAACAGAGGTAGTTTTCGATACGCGATTAGCGCGAAGCTCTAATCGCGCATCGCTATGGGAAATAGGCCGTTTCGGGGAATCTTTTGATTCCTTGGCCCGTTTTGCACCGAAAAGGCCCGAAATCGCCCGATCGTGCCAAATTGATTCCGGTTTAAAGACAACAAAGGACCAATGATAGAGATTAAAGTGTATCAGATCAAATCTTCAGGTAACAAGCGTGTCAAAGAGTATCAGTAGGCAGCGGAAGCCATCAATGTAGCGGCAAAGAGTATCAGTGAAAATCTTAAGCAGCGGCCCAAAGAAAGAGAACATTTAATACCTTCCAGCAGAGTCCAAGAAAGAGGGCGAAGTCACTCAAACACCCTCAAATCATAATCATTGCACATTTACCTTGCATCAGATCAGAGTTACAGATCCCAAAGCACAGTTACTCCTACAGCACCGCATCGAGCCTCCAAGGGCCACAATTGCACTCCTTTCGATTCAGATGCCTCTAGCGCAGCCCAAAAGACTTAACTGCATTTAATTCCAGTAACACTTAGGTTTTAGAAAAGCTCTTCAGCAGACCTGTTTAGGTCAATTGTAATAAATGACTTCCTGATATTTTGCTTATATATACCACCCTGAATGATGTAGTGAGGGGTTGGTTGGTTGGTTGATTAGTTAGTGAGTCGAAGACATTGCTTAATCTTCTTCTCAACATTTTCTCCAAGCAGAGACTCGCACTGTAACTGTCATACTTTTCTATAATCAAAGATTGTTGAAAGCATGGATTTCGGAACTGCTTGATGTGTTCAATTGGCCAAGGAGTGATTACGGAATTCTTGTGCTTCTACATGATTCAATAAGTGTTTCTCACCTCTGTTAATTTTCATGATTTTTCCACCTTTCCGCCAACTAAATTGCAGAAAAAAAGAATAGCTTAAGATTTTTTAACTACACCTTAAGTTCAATTTCTGCACTTTTATGTTTTCATCAGAAATAGCTATTGAGCATGTATACTTAAATGATCTTGTTTACGCTATTTCTTTCACATATGAATGAGAATTTAGGAATTCTTAACTGCTCCTAGATCACCATTCATCCACTTCTCCTCTTTTTCAGTATGATGAAATGATTCTCCTTTACCTTTCATCTCTGATTTCCATCATTCCATCCCGTTGGTAGATTGATAATTTTATCATGTATGGATATCTCGCTCCTTAATCCTCTTATGACCAAGAAGACGCAATAGCAAGCCTTAATCCATGACTCCACGCCCAATGGTTTGAAACTTATCACACTTTACCTTGCCTCTTTGCTTGAGAATTCTACCTTCCATCCAAACCCAAAAAAAAACCCCTGAGCCCAAAACTAGCCTAAAATCATCAACAAAGTTTAATCATTAAGAGAGAGCCCTCTCTAATTGCAGGTGGGCTAGAACCTGTAATCCAAAGATTGGTTTGTGGTTACCTCGGCCGTATCCCTAAAAGGAGCCTAGGGACAACCTGAGTGATAACACCCGTCACCTTCAAAAAAGTGGTGTCCTCAACGCTTGAGTAGTTCTGGATGATTTTGTATAAAATTCTCATCCTCCCATGTGGAATATTCAGTGGGTAAGTTCTTCCACTTAATGAGATACTATGAAATTGATTGATTATGTAGTTCTTGGGTTCTTGATTCCGTGACTGTTTCAAGCTCCAATATGTTTTTTCATTCTTCATCAAGTTTTGGCAATGTTATTTGAACCAAGAACTTGTCACCTATAACCTTGTTTAATCATGAAACATGGAAAACTAGGTGTACTCACGAAGATGTAGGCAACTCCAATTCATATGCCATAGTACCAAGCTTTTGCAATACTTTTTAAGGACCATAATACTTAGATTATAATTTATTATCATTCTTAGCTTGCTTGAGGGAAAATTGTTTGTATGGTTGTAGCCTTAAAAATACCCAATCCCCTACATCAAAACTTCTTTCACTGCGATGTTGATCTGCTTTTTGTTTCATTAGATTTTGTGCTAGAGTGAGGTTATCCTTTAAGAGTTGGAGAACTTGTTGTTAATGCTCGATGTGATCTTCCACTTCTTGAACCTTGGAATTTTCTCTTAAATATGATGTAATGGATGATGGATGATATCCATAAAGTGCCATAAATGGGGTTGTTTTTAGTGAAGTATGGAAGGAAGTGTTATACCACCATTCAACCAGAGGTAACCACTTGACCCACTGAGTTTATTTATCTAATACAAAGCAATGAATATATCCTTTCAAACATTTGTTCACTATCTAAGTTTTCCTGTCAGATTGAGGATGATAAGATGAGATATGAGCTAATTGATTACCAGGACAAGAAAATAATTTTGTCCAAAAATTTCTAGTGAAAATGGGATCTCTATCACTCACAATAATCTTTGGGTTTCCATGTAGCTTTTGAATTGTTTCTGTAAATGTGGCAACAACTATATTGGCTTTAAAAGGACGAGATAATGCAAAAAAGTGTGCATACTTGGTAATTCTATCAACTACCACCATGATTACACTCTTTCCTTCAAACTCGTTTAAACTTGTGATAAAATTGATTAAGACCTCCTCCCAACACTGACTTGGAATGGACAAAGGTTGCAACAAACCCAGGGTTTGTGTCAACTTTATTTTGGTGGAAAACCAAACATTCTGCCACAAACTTCTAAATATTAGATTTAAGGCCATCCCAAAAAAATCATTCTCGACCCTGTGTTAAGTTTTGAAAAATAACAAGTTCCCTCCTAAGGGGGAGGTACGAAATTCCAAAAGATATAAGCGATATTTTTACCATAATGAATCAGTTTTCCAGATAAATGTATCATATGTATTGGGATCTTGATGCAACTTTTGAATGAGTGACCACACCTCTTTGTCATTATTTCATTCATTATTTTCTCCATTTATCCAATTAGGTTGGATAATATAAATGGCACAGAGAAATGGTTTTAAATCCTCATCCTTTCTTGAGAGTGCATTTGCAACAACATTTTTCTTCCCTTTTTTGTAGATGATTTCAAAGTCATAACCAAACATCTTTGTGACCCATTTTTTATCTTCCTCTGAAGATATATATATATTTTTTTTCCAAAAAGAATTTAAGACTATCATGATCTATTTTTACTTTGAAGTGTCTTCCAATTAGGTAAGGTCGCCATTGCTTCAGTGCATGTAGTGTTTTAAACATTTCCTTCTCATAAACAGGTTTGTGTAAATACCTTTCCCTGATTAGGCGACTTTCAAAAGTAATGGGTATTCCTTACTGCATTAAAAAAACACCAATTCCATTTCCCGAGGCATCACATTACATAATAAATGTTTTTGTGAATTCTGGTTTAGCTAAGACCAGTGCTTGGCACATTACCTCTTTAAGATATTTAAAGGCCTTAGTTGCTTCTAGAGTCCAAGAAAATGTATCTTTCTTCAGTGATGTTGTTATAGGTAGTTTTATTCTCCCATAATTCTTTAAAAAAATTGTGATAATACCTTTTCAACCCAAGAAATCCTTGAATATGCTTTAGGGTTGTGGAGATTTTCGATTCCTTAATGGCTTTAATTTTGTTACAGTCTACCTTAACACCCTCATGAGATACAATATGACCCAAATATTCCACCTCTTTTACTCCAAAGAAACATTTGGAGGTTTTTGCATATAATTGTTTCTCCTCCAATAGTTTGAGCACCCTGTCAATATGTTGAACATGATCCTTCCAAGACTTGTTGTAGATTAGTATATCATCAAAAACCACTAACACAAATTTTCTAGTGGAAGGTGCATTAGTAAGGCCAAAGGCATGACCAATAATTCATAATGACCTTCATGAGTTCTGAACGCTGTTTTCGGAATGTATTCAGTCTTCATTCTAATTTGATGATATCCTGAATGAAGATCCAACTTGGTGAAGTAAATTGCTCGATATAATTCATCCAAAATTTCATCAATGAGAGGAATGGGAAATTTATATTTAACAGTGAGCTTGTTTATCTCCCTATAATCTGGATACATACACCATGATCCATCCTTCTTGTACACCGATACTATTGGAGAAGAGAAATAACTTTGAGTAGGTTGAATTATACTGACCTATACCATTTCTACAACCATACGTTCAATTTCACTCTTTTGGGCATAAGGATATCTGTAAGGCCTTATGTTTGGAGGAAAAATTCCTAGAATCAAGTGGATAGCATGATCATAATCACAAATAGGTGGCAGGCCTTTGGGATTCTCAAATAATTTGGAATGGTTGTCCAAGACTTTTTGGACATTTGAAGAAATAGATGATTTTGATGTTTGAATCTCTAGTGAGAATAATTGTGGAATTATGCCATGTTGTTTTTTATTCAAAATCTTTGTCATGCCATTAGATTTCTTTATCTTCCGTATTTTACCTATGATACCCCTTCAATTTTCTTTCCTTCCCAAAAAATATTCAAGAAGAGTTCTTGAAAAGTAAAAGCTATCGTCCCCAAAGATTGTAACCATTGGACTCCTAGTACAACATCATCATTACCCATTGGAATGGAAAGCATCAAACTATTCAATACATATTCCCTCATGGTTAGCTTGATATTATGGCACTTTCCAGAGAAATCTATAGTTCCTCCATTTGCAACCATCACTTGACACTCTAGTGATGGATACAGAAAAAAATTCAATTCCTTATCTATCTTACACTAAATAAAATTATGGGTACTACCTGAATCAATCAACACTATTACCTTTTTATTTTTGATATATCCTTCTATATTTAGAGTTTGATAATGTGTTTGGATTCATTTATTATTTCTCTAGGGTTGGTTCCCGGTGTATATCCTCTTCTTTTGATGTTTCTTATTCCTTTTCTTTGTCCTCTTCACAATATATGTAAAATAATTTCTTCCTAGCACACTTATGACGTTTAGTGTATTTGCTATCAAAACTATAACAAAGCCCTTTTCCTCTTTTTCCTCCAATTGTTGTGGTGACAATCTTGTAGGTTATGGAAGGATAGGAGAAGTAAAACTTCCATCTTTATAGTTGTGAGTGATAGAATTCCTTGTTGCGATAATTTTGCTTTCAACTTTTCTTGCCACCCTGAATACCTTCTCTAATGAGTCAGGTTCCCAAAGGCGAACCTCATGTTGGATTTTATCCTTAAAAGTCCCTATGAAGACATCAATCCCATGTTCCTCTGGAATATCAGTTACCTTGATATTAAATTTTTGGAAGTCCCAAATGTGCTCCACCATTGAACCCTTTTGTTTGAGATTTATTAATTGGCTAAAGAAGGTGTTGATCTTTGTATCCTCATAATGTGATATCATTTCCTCCATTAAAATTGACCAAGTGACAAGTCGCTTATGAGAATAAAACCATCAATATCATACAAACTAATTGGGTTATAAATATAAATATTAAATGCGTACCGTTTGTGTATGTTGCACATCATGTATATCAAAATATTTTTCCATTTGTAGTATCCATGTTACCGGATCCTTGCCATCAAACTTCCTCATATCAATCTTTGGAACATGGTTGGTCTTTAAGCTAAAGTTAGAGTCTCTAAAATCATGAGTAACATTCCTTTTGTTCTCATCATGAGTTTCATGGAATACCTTCTTGCCATTAGGAATCATTTCTTGTAGCAACTTTTTCAAACCTTCCTTCAAACCTTCCATGTCTTGTTTCAAACCATGCTTAAACCTTCCATGTCTGCTTTCAAACCATCCATCTTAGCTGCCTTGTATGATTTTAATCCATTCTTCAAACCTTCCATGCCTATTTTAAACCATTCTTCAAACCATCCATATTATCTTCCATTTCATTTTTAGTTACGCTTTTTGAGAGTGAAATTTGTTGCACTTGGTTGCATAATTTTGATATATCATGTTGCATTTCTTCCTCTTCTTCATGTCTCATAGTAGAGCTTTCTAGTTGCTTGCTGGGAGTATCCAATTTTTTTGTTTCGATGCATATTGGAACCAAATAATGATAAATATTCTTTACCATGCTCTTTGAATTGCTTCAGAATGATTTTTCAAACAAAATGTATGCAAATTTAAAAAAAAAACACCTTTGGCTTCTTGCTTTTTGTAGCTTGATATTAAAACTGTTGTATCTCTTAAATTTCAACCTCCAAAGGTCTGAAATTGGGTCCTGTGGTATCAATCAAAGTCTTCTTTCTGACTCCACAAGTCATACCAATATTGGATTCTTCAATATAAAGGTATGCCAAATCTCCCATGATGCCCTAATTATGGACTTGTTCAGTAGAGAAAAATTGTACGGGATTCCACATGTCATTGTTTTGACGTTCGTCACTAAAATTGATACCAAAGAAACTACTATTTGTGCAATTTTAGTCACTTTTTATAGAAACCAAATCAAATTCTTGAAATGGAAGTTATGACGATTTATGCTAGGTCACCTATTTAAGACTAAATTATGGAGCATGCTGAAACCCTAACTTATGCAAACCATATCTTAGAAAATATAGTGAACTAAGATCTAAAATTTCTACACAAAGTTAACCATGATTTTAGATCCATGTGATCAAAATTTCCGCTTCTAAAGCTTTGTATAAAAATAATTATAGAGAAAAATCCAAGATGGCTTGTTTGAAGTGGCGAAACACTATAATCCAATACTCTAATACCAAATGTTATGCAACCAACTCATAAAATAGAAGAAAAGATAGATCTACAACTTGAAAAATAGTGAAAGGAAAACCTCCTTTACATCACATAAATGAACAATTCTTGAGAACCTCCTTTACATCACATAAATGAACAATTCTTGTATGTTACAAATGACAAGGCCTCCTTTGTATATATAGGAGTCTAAGGGGTCACAATATAATCAGAGCCTACATAACAATAATAATGTAAGGGCACAACAATAACAATAGTGGGCTTATATAGGCCACAATAATAATAACAATAAGGGGGCTACATTAGTAATATAGGGAACTAACATATTAAGTAATTTTGTATGGATTTCCCAGCATGTGAAAGTATGGCCCTCTAACTTTAATCCAACAAATGATCTATTTTGTTCTTAATCTATATGGTGAATGCCGAAATAAATTTATAGTTGTTGTAACTAATAGTTCAATTTTAATGCATCTATCTCACCTTGGTATGGATTTATGTCCACTTTCACTTCCATCTTAATTAAGGAATACTTAGGTTTAATCGCACTAGAACTCGACTGCTTTTTCTTAGGTTCATTCCTTGACTCATTTTCCAGTTCTTCATTATCTCACAGTTTCCCCTCTAATTCGATCTTTGAATTACAACCTTTGAATTCTTTAAATGTCTAAGCTTTCTTATTAGATTCACCATGAGGAGGTTCATATTGTGATTGATGTTGGAAACTTGTGCCTCCAACCTCACACATCTTTATTTTATTGGATATTGAGGGTTATTATGAACAAACTCATTAGCCATACCTAGGGTTTTGTGACTTTATTCTTAATCCAACCCTTAGATCATTGCAACTTCCCAAAAAAGACCCCCAAAATAACTATTATGATACCAATATGATCTATAAATTAAATGGACATTTCATTGGATTAATTTGTCACAATAGATATGGTAAAATTTTGAATTGTTTACCATGTAGGTTAATTTCCTTTAAATACAAGATTCTTTAATTATGGGTTTTATGCTTAAATTTATGGAATAGATGAAATGTGCGAAATAGAGAATAGAAAAATACTCACACCATCCACAAATAAACACAAGATTTATCATGGGAAACCCATATGGGAGAAAACTTAGCTAGAATGTGAGGTGTAAGGCCCTTATTAATGAATCAATAATAATATAATAATTAAAATGCTATAATATTAATTTTATAAATGGATAAAACAATAATATAAGAAAATATAATAGTTGTAATCAATAATAACAATAATAATAAACCAAAATAAAAGTCATAAATAATTTAACTGAAGTTTTGAATAATTATAAAATAAACTATAAAAAATTGTAAGAATGAGTAAATATAACAAAAGTTAAAAATGAATAAAATAAACAAGAGTTAAATTAAGGAAAAAAATTAGTTAAGGAAAACTTAAGACCAAAAAGATAGAAGCTCGCATGGTGACACATTAATTGTATGCATGCAGATCCCTTTCCAATCCCATTTCTATTTAATGGATGAAAGGGAGATGAGAGACATTCATTATTTCTAGAGGAGAACGCTGTGAGACAAAGGATTCACTCACGGTAGTTATGTAATGCACCATAATAATAATAGATAAATATATAAAACAATAAATAATAAAGAAAATATAATAATAGTAAATAAATAAAATGATAAATAATAAACTTATTCTATATATATATATATAGTAAGAAGAAGTAAAGTTAACAAAAAGTAAAAAGGAAAAAATACACAAGAGTTAAATTAAGAAAAATGTTGAGTTAAGGAAATTTAAGTCAAAGAAAAACAAAAGTTATGATGACACACATATTGTCTGCATGAGGATTCTCTTTGCTTTTTTGGAACAATATGTTTTATTAAATGGATGGGAAGGGAGATGAGAAGCTTTCATTCATTCTTTTGAGAGGATAATAATGAGAGACAAAAGAGTCATCAACAATAGTAGTGGATTGAGGGTTCGAGGGTGGCTAGCTATAGAAAGATAATGTGCAGTTGAGCCTATGGTTGGGTGGAGAGTCGTCCCCAAAACTTTTTTGCAGTCAACATGATTCAAATAATGCCACAACTTCAAAATAAACAGTAAGAAATATCATCACTTATAGGTAACTATTTTCTTCTCATATTCTTGAAAATTTTATGCTAATCAATTGAAAGTTTTTGTATTGATTATTACAAGCATGGTTTGGTTTGATTAGTTGTATGTGGTTATTGAATGCAAATTTTATGACATGCATGAGCATGCAATTTCAGAAAGTTGTGATAACAATGATTTTGTGTTCTCATAATAACATGTGAGAGTTAGCATGTGGATTATTTTGTATGAAATGATGTTATGGTTATAACTAATGCATTGGGTGCATGTTGATATGTGGTGATTGACATGAAATCCAAAAATGAGCTATTATCACATGCATGATTTCTTATGAAATTAACTCTCCTCAGTTTTACATTTCAATCTAGGATCCTAAAGTCTAAATTCTACTAAGTTTTGCTTAGTGTTGCCTTTTAATTTTTTATCCCTCATTGTAACGATATAAATAAAGAGCACTTCCAAATCAAAAGGCAACAAATGGTGACCCTAATATAAATAAATACATTGCCAATTCAAAATACAATGATTAACACATATTGTCTCAAACAGGGAGCACTGTCAAATTAAATGAACACATGTTGAAATGATTATAACAAGTGAGTTAGTATGCCAACAAGGATAAAAAAATCAAGTGTTAATATATAACACATGCATAGGCAAAGAGAGAGAATACTCCTATAGTTTAAGAGCAAAGATGGATGTTGAAACATGGAGTTCCAATGTTCTATTTGGTATCCAAAATCAATTTAAATATCATTGATTAAAATGACTAAATTTCAAGGTCTTGTTTCTCTTCAATTCAACTAAGACTTTGTAATATTTGTTGGTGTCATAGAATTTTGGTATTGGGTTAGTCCCAAAGCATTGACAAAGAGTCTATATCGGTTCTTACGAAGAGCACAAACCAAAGGATACACAATTGTGACTTAGACACAAATTTCTAAAACCAAGACAACACCCAAAGGTCCAAATTGAATACCAAATTATGCAGACGTATCCAACTATGAAAAAAAATTGTCGGAGGTGTCATCAAAAGGAAATTTGAAGTTTCAAGTGCATGATTGTCGAAGAATACTACCAGATGTGCACACAAAGAATGCCCAACCAAAACTCATATTTAGATTTGGGATTTTGAATGACCAAGTGTACAAAGGTTATGGAAAGTACTCACAAAGCTTTGAAAGATAGACAATTAGTAGTGAATTATCAATCAAGCAGTAAATCATCAATTATTGAGTTAAAATGGAAAAAAATCAACGAAGTAGTAAATCATCAATTATTGAATTGAAATGGTAGAAAATAAACCAAGTGCCATTCCAAACCCAAGGGGATTTGATTCCAACTCCAAGAAATTGAGACATCTAGAAGTAGTTTCCATATTTTTTTTGAGTATGTGGATTGAAATAAAAGATAATGGGTTAACACCCAATCGGGCTGGATGAGCTGGCAAAGAGGACAACGATGTTTCGGCGGCGCACGAAGATGGTCACTGTCGACGGCGATCAAGGTATGAATGCAATAGGTAAGTGGAGCGGCCGACAGAGGAAGGGTGCAGATCCTTGGATCAGTCGAGCAGGTGGTATGTTTACGGGACAGGACGGAAGGGCGGCGAGGTGGAGGTGCCATCATGACAAGGGTCTCGGGACTGTCTGCAACCACAACTCCGGTAATGATACCAAAGCTTAGATGCATTTAAAGAGTGAAGGAAGGCGAACGGTTTTTTGTTATGAGGAATGCAAGATACCTGCTGGCCGCTTCCCTGAGAGCTGGTGCAGTCTGGAGGATACCGTAAGGCAAGAAGGTGGTGTAGTTTACAGAGGACGGAGACAAATGGAGGCAGAAGGAAGTGGGAGCATGAGACGATGGACGCACAGGGGGGGGCCTGAAGACCAGTGCAATCCCGTAGCTGACAGGAAGGGCAAACAAAAAGTGGAGGATGCAGGAAATCGAAATATACAGGTTATGGAGATTTCTGAGGAGGAGAGCGACGAGCAGCAAGGAATTCAGGACGAGGAGCCATGGAAAATGCGTTGGAAAAGTCTGCCAGAGGAGGATAGTGAGAATGCAGAGGAAGGAAAAGGTCGCTCCACAGGCAGAGGCAGGGGTGGCCCACGCGGTAGAGGCAGAGGAGGCAGAGGCCGAAGAGGCCGTGGTGGACGCCGAAGAAGGGACCCGGCGGCGAGAAGAGGAAGGAGGGGGCGGCAGTGCAGCCCAACCCCGGAGGCGGAATCTGAGCTGGATGCGGGTAACGGTGATCGGCAGACAAGACAAACAATTGCAGACAGAATCAGAATTGCAGAGCAGGATTATAGGGAGAATTCTAACCCCAAGATCAGAAGAATCATGGAGCACTGGGAAGAAGAAGCCATCCAGGCTCAATCTGAAGAAGAGATGGAAGATTGGAGTGCCATTATGCCTGACCCTGGCCATACTAAAGGGAGAATGACCCTCTATAAGCAATATCTCCACTTGTATTGGGTCATGAAAAGGCTTATGGCAAAAGCCTTAGAACAGGTAGCCAAAGAGATGGCAGAGATGGTTCAGAGTCTTCCTAATGTGAAAAAGGAATTGAAAGACATAGTCATAACCATGCTTCTGCAAGAAAAAAGACTGGAGGATCTGCAGCATCAGCTCGTGGCAAGCGGAGTGCTGGTTAAGAAGGAAACAGTCCAGCAAGCTGAGCCTGATAAGTAGTGCTCCAATGCTCCTTTTTATTGTCTCGCGTTCTGTCTTGTTTTTTCTGTTTCACTGTAGGCATGAATTCCGTAGTTGTTCTATCTATAGAACGTAGGATATAGGTAATAGTATAGATATCGAAACAGTTTCTGGACATGAAGTATGATTTTGATCAGTTGGATACTTTAACTTGTGTTTTGTTGGGAAAACTTTTGAGTGGTCAAGATACCCGGTTTCCCTCCGGGGCGGGGTGAGACCACCAGGATTTTTGTAAATACTGTTTTTATGTTAATAGAAAAGGACCTACTCAACTTACAAAAAAAAAGAAGATAATGGGTTAACTTTATTGATCTATAAAAATTGTGTTTTATATGAAACAAGGGTTCGATTTTCAGAGAAAAAACTATTGTGTAAAATTGCAATATTTTTCAGATCAATCGACTTGTTTGATAAAAAGTACTAGAATTTTGGCGTCAGGGATTCTTGTGGTTATGCTTTCCAGTTTGTGTCTTCTCCTTATGTAATTGTTTCCTTCATTCTACAATTCATATCATGTTTATCTTTAGTATTTGATTAAAGGAAAATGTTTCAGAACTCATCTGAGTTAGATGCTTTGAATACATATGAATCAAGTATTTCAAAAATTTCCTTCTAAAGTTACTTTAGAATTCACCGTTTACTAGGCGCTCTATTGTAATGGAATGTCCCTCTTTTCAACCTTCAGCTAATATGGTTTTATGTCTAAGAAAACATTTCTACCCTACCTTTGATTAGCCTTTGTTCAATTTACCAAGTATCCAACAGACCTTTGATGAAATTTCAAAACACATGACTCCATGCCCAATGGATTTTTGCTCAACCTAACCACAAATTTCAAAAATTCACACACATAAGATCTAGCCATTAATTTGTTATCATAGTAACACTGGGTAATAAATATGTAGAGAGAGCTCTCTCTATGTTGGAAGGGCTAGCTTCCAATCTAAAAGATTGGTTTCAGGTTACTTCAACATTTTTTTGTTACAACAAAGGAAGTTATGGAGAGCTAACATTTTGGCAACCATACTGAGGAGTGAGAGAATTATTTTCCCTAGAAACAACTACTACCATTGAGATCTAATTTCTGAGGGTAAAAAAAAAAATAGACATAGAATTTGGCTATTCAATTTACCCTGGCAATTCCACTATCTCAAGTAATCAAGGTGACTCCACTGAAGAATTATAGCTCCTAAAATAAATTACATGAGGAAGAATCTAGATCCTGATCCTTTAGAAGTTATTTCAAGTCCCGAAAATATCCTTTGGAAAACAAATTTCAAAGTTGAATCATGTATTTTTCAATTAGAAAGATCCTTCTCCTTACCTAAAGAAGTTAAAAAAATTGAAGACATTCATTTTGATGTAAAATTTGAGTAGACATTGTGAGATATAAATCATAGTCAAACTTAGGTCAAGCAGCACCTCCATTGATTCCTGTATTACATACTTCTATGTCGCAAATCCTTGTATAAAATATTCCTTCTACTTCAAAAGTTCCAACCCCACCTTCAAGAATTATGGGTGCCAAGTTTGCTCCCCTTGCTCTACCGGCTCCATTACATGGCCTTCCCCAAAACTATGGTCAACATATTGTCATGTGTAATGGATAAGGAGGCATTTAAACTCAAAAAAACTTACACAAGTTTAATGATTTCATAGACTTGGAAGAAATAATCATGAGGATGTTAAAATGAGATTATTTGCACAATTGTTTTCTGGTGAAGTGAAGAAATGGTTTAGAGGGCTTCAGACAGGAAGTATTGCTAATTCCAATAGTTTGAAGAGATTTTCCTTAGGAGATGGGAAGACAAGAAAAACCCCTTACATGTTTTAACTTAGTACAATACTTTGAAAAGGAGTAGTAGTGAATCAGTGCAAGAATTTTCTCCTAGATTCATGAAAGTATATACTTCAATTCTAGCCCATGTTAAGCCTCCCCCCGAAGTTGCCCAACTTCATTATGTTGATGTTTTTGATAGTGATTTTTATTTATTGTTAAGAGAAAGAAGGCCTGCCACCTTAGATGATATAAAAAATGATGCTATAGAAGTGGAAGTGAATTTACTGGCATCAGGAAAGATGAAACAAAAATGTGAACCTGAAAAAGAAAAGGGTTAAAGAGAAGTCTTCTTCTTCTCATATGCAAATGCTAAATTCAATATTTTGCTGAAAACTATGGAAATAATTGTTGATAAGTTGTCACTGAAAAATAGACCCGCTGTTAGGAATCCACCATAGCCTCAAATCAGAAACCCAAATGTCAAAAGACCTATAGTTCCACAAATTAGACAAAGAGAACAAAGCAATCCAGATGATCAATAGGTTATACCTCCTCTTCCAGAGAACCTTTTTGCTAAAGAAGGTGTTGATAAGTTTGAAGAACAAATCAATCATTTTGATGAGAATGAATCCAAAGTCTATTTAACTAAATAAGAACATGACAAAGAAGAGTATGACAAAGAGGAGCATGAAAACTATAGTGAGTTGTTAGTTATAGAATATGTTTAATAGAAAAAGGGTATCAAAATGCAATTGCAAATATTCAGAGGAAATACAATCTTAGGAACAAGAATGTTCCTATAAGAACGAACAAGACTCTTGCTGATCAACTCTTAACAAGCCAACAAAAAAAATGACCTAGAGAAAGATGTACAAAATAAAGTTGAAGAAGGGAAAAATGAGGCTAATATACAAGACTCATAAAAGATTTTGCCTCCTTTAAGTCTTCAAATTGAAATCTCTAAGCTTACAATTTCCATCCCTCTCAATGAGCTTTTCAAGAATTATAAGTATAAAAAATAGATCATTAAAATGGTGAAAACACCAGAAGATGAACAATAGACAAATACTTTGAATCTTGAAGATGATACCCCTACCTTCTTATTTGGCCCCCATGTTGAGAACAACACTAATGAGAAATTACCTTGTTTTAATATCATCCTAAATGTTCATGACATGAATTTACATAATGCAATGTTTGATTCATGAGCATCACATGATTTGATGCAAAATATTGTCATGGATAATCTTGGGTTGGGAATTACAAGGCCATATAAAGACTTGTTTCTTTTGATTGATGGAAAGTGAAATGTTTGGGTTTAATTAAGGACTTAGTTGTGTCACTAGCCCAAATTCCCGAAAAATGTGTTCATATGGATGTGGTAGTTGTTGATATTCCACCTAATTTTGGGATGTTGCTTTGAAGATCTTGGGGATTAAAGCTGAAATGTACCTTACAAATGGATATGTCCTATGCAACAATTCCACTTTTTGGTGAACATAGAAGAATGTACAGAGAAGTGAAACTAGCATATATAGTTAGTAGCTCAACCAAGCCGAACAATCACCCTTATATGTTGTTGATATAGATTTTGGTTCATCAATTTTTTATAATGATTGTCATTTCGAAGAAGAAAAACAAAACAAAAATGATCTTATTAAGGAAAGTAGTGAGTAGTTGGAGGCATAATAGATTTCAAGAAAAGCACATAATGACAAAGGTTTGTGCAGCATGAGTTTTGATGGAGCTTTCAATAAAGAGGAAGTTGGAGAAGATATTTGTATCATTCCTCCAGAAAATGAATTCAAACTTTATTCTTTTAAGCTAGATTTTGAATGTTCAAACAATATTGTTGAATATGAGGCCCTAATGTTGGGGTTAAATATTCTGAAAAATATGAAAGCTAAAAATATAATTGTACTTGGTGATTATGAATTGGTGATTAATCAAGTGAATGGAATTTATCAAACCAAACACCCAGGGATGAGAACATACATAAATGAAATTTGGGATTTTTTTGAAAAAAGTTTTCACATAGCATAATATTTCATTCATATCACAAGATAAAAATATAATAGCATATTCCTTAGCCACCTCAGCTAGTTTTTTTAAGATCCTTATCTACCCAAATAAGAGATATGAAATTGAGGTAAAACATAAAATCTCAATTCCAGATAACATGGAACACTGGCATGTTTTTTGAAGATGACCAACATATTAAGGGATTTCTAGATATGACAAGTGAGTTTCCTAACACACACATTGATAAAGATAATCAAAATTAGGAAGATCAGGAAGATGTTGAAAAGATAGAAAGGTTGGCCCTAGATGCACAAGACTTCTTGAATGTTATAGGAGGAAAATAAACAATTCAACTAAAAAATAACTGCATTCCTAAAGGGCTGGTTCCTTTAAAGAAATTGTTTGACAATAATGATGTGTCACAAAACCCTAAGGTCATTCCTAACAAAAACAAGGTAGAAGATTATAATATTGGAACTGAGAAAAATCCAAAAATGATTAAAACATTTAGATCTTTAACTCCTGAAAACAAATATACATATATTAGATTAATGAAATAATTTTTAGATATTTATGCATTGAGCTATGAGGACTTGAAGGTGTCTGACAAAAGTATTATTCAATACACAATTTTGATCATAAAGGATGAGATTCCATTTAGGCAGAAGCTTAGAAGGATGAATCCACTACTCTTGCCCCCTATTAAAAAAGAAGTGAAAAAGTTGTTTGATGCAAAAATCATAGTTGCAATAAGATTTTCTAAGTGGGTAGCACATTTAGTCCCAGTTAGGAAAAAGAGCAGGGAAACCAGATTATGTGTAGATTCTAGGAATTTGAATAAAGTGTCTATGAAAGACAATTATCCCCTTCCTAAGATGGATCACATACTACAAAGTGTTGTTGGAGCTGAAAGAGTTTCAATGCTTAATGTCTTTTCAGGGTACAATAAAATTTTTATGCAGCTGGATGATCAGGAGAAAACTACATTTATTACACAATGGGGAACATTTATGTATGCAAAGATGATGTTCGAACTGTTGAATGCAGGGGCTAATTTCTAGAAAGATATGGACATAGCTTTCACAGAAGAAAAAGATAAGTTTGTTATCATCTATTTGGATGATATTATAGGTTTTTCCAAATCTGATTATGAACATCTCAAACATTTGAAGCAAATGTTCCTAAAATTTAAATAATTTGGAATTTCGTTGAATCCTAAAAAATCTAATTTTGCAATGCAAGAAGGAAAACTGGTGGGGCATGTAATATCTAGAGATGGGATTAAAATATACCCTAGTAGAGTTGCAACAATCCAAAAAATTGAAACTCCAAAAATCAAAAGGGATGTGTAGTCCTTTGTTGGCAAGGTTAACCTTTTGAGAAGGTTCATCCCGAACTTTGCAGAGATTGTGAAGATTATCAATGCTGAAAAAAGAAAATGAAATATAGTGGATAGCTGAAGCTAAGAGGTCATTTAACGATGTAAAAGAGGCACTAACTAAAGAACCAATGTTAGTTAGTCTTTATTTTTCACTAGCTTTTTTATTATTCTTCTTTCTCCTTTGCATTGTAACACACCATTGTTGGAGTTTTATTACAAAAATCAATAAAACGTAGAACAACCTATTGCCTTTTTTAGCAAAACATTGGGGATTCTAAATGAAAATATAATATCATGGAAAAGCAGGCACGTTCTCTAATTAAAACATTAAATGCCTTCAGAGTTTATATCTTGCATTCTCATATAATTACTTTTATTCCTAACAATGCCATGAAAGAAATTTTGACACAACTATATCCTAAAGGTCGCAAGGGAAGATGAATTGCAACCCTGTTGGAATATAATATAGAAATAAAGCCAACAAAGTTGATCAAGGGGCAAGGTTTGGAAAAGTTGATGTTTGAAGTGAATTGTGATAATCTGGGAATAAATTTTATTTCAATCTTTTCAAAAGATGCAGATGAAGAGCCAATATTATAGGTATCTAAAGAATTCAAATCTTCTCCATGGTACAATTACACTATTTATGTTTTTCAAAATTCACAAGCTCCACTAGGAACAAATAAAACCCGAGCTTGAATTTTGAAACTTAAAGCAGTAAAGTTTTGTGCTCTGGATGGTTAGTTATATTGGAAAGATCCAACAAGAGTTTTATTGAATTGCCTACTTAAAGATGAAACAAATAGACTATGAAATAATTTCATCAAGGTAAATGTGGAGGACATCATTACTAGAAGGCTACTATGAATAAAATTCTTAGTGCAGGTTTTTATTAGCCAACCGTTTTTGCAGATGTGCATAAAGAGGTAGCTACATGTCATCATGATCAAATTTTTGAGGGGAAAATAAAACTTTTACCATTACCATTAAAACCCATTTCAATAGAAGCACCCTTCTATCAATGGGGTCTTAACTTTATTGGGAAAATCCATCCATTATCTTCAAGACAACACAATTGGATATTAACTGCGACATATTATTTTACTATGTGGATTGAAGTTATGCCAACCAGACAATCTACATATTCTATTATCATTCAATTCTTAGAAGATAATATCCTTTCTAGTTTTGGTTGTCCACAGAGAATCATAACTAATAATGTCCAAGCATTCAAAATCTATGAAAATGGTTAAATTTTATAATGATTATCATATAACTCTTAGCCATTCTACAACTTACTACCCTCAGGGAAATGGGTTGGCCGAATCCTAAAATAAAATCTTAGTTAAGATTATCTAGAAATTATTAGAAGTTAGCACGAAAGAATGGAATACAAAGTTGAAGTTTTCACTGTGGCAAGAAAAAATTAGCACTAAAAGGTCAATTGGCACTTCACCTTTCCAATTGGTTTACGGTACAGAGGTAATTTTTCTTATTTCCTTAGGAATCCCAATAATGGAGTTTTTACAAGAGTAGGAAGAAGAACCTAATCACATTAAAAGGAGAATTAATCAATTGATTGAAGTCCAACAAACAAGAGACAAGGTCTATAACCAAGCTCATCTATTTCAAGAAAAAATGAAGAAAGTTTTTCATAAAAGAGCAAAGGAGGTTGACTTTTAGGGTGAAGAAGTGGTTTTAAAATGGGATGCCAGAAATGAAGAAAAGGGTAAGCATGGAAAGTTTGATCATCTTTGGAGGGGACCATATAAACTTGTAGCGTATCATGGAAAAATGATTTCATTTTGTAGGAAATTAAGGGGGGACTTATAGGTGAAGGTCCTGTAAATGGAAGGTTCCTTAAACATTACATTTCTTAGAGAATTGCAAAAATATCAATGTATATATCCATTTTATTTAACTTGAAAGTGTGGATGATACTTTGAAAACTTTGAAACCCGAAGAGAAGGCCCTAAAATTTGAATAAGTGATCACCATTGACTGTAATTAAAGTAGGGTAGTTTGTATCTAAATAATCTTGTAGATGAGGCATTTATCTCACTTTCTAGACAATTTTGTTTTCATAAGGATTTAGTTTTCAATTGCAGTATATTTTTTAGCTTGGCATTTGGATTTCAGTATCTACAATTGCAGAGAATGGATGGATTTGTATTGGTATTTTCAGTCAGTTTGATTTTAGTTGAAGATTGATCATAGATTGTAGGTTTTGAAGTTTGGGGTTGAGTGGATAGGAACTTGGTCTGCGGGTTCTTTGTTGCCTCGGAGGGAGGACAACATTCTCATTGGAGCCAAATGTTATCACATGCAAGATTCCTTATGAAGTCAATTATCCTCAATTTTACATTTCAGTTTGAGGTCTGAAAGTCTAAATTCTACTAATTTTAAGTTAGCGTTTCCTTTTAATTTGGAAGTGCTCATTGTGATGATATAAGTAAAGGGTGCTACCAAATCAAAAGGCAAGTAAATGGTGAACCTGATATAAATAGAGGGACTACTAATTTAAAATATAACGATTAACACATATCATCTCAAACAGGGGGCACTGTCATATTAGATGACCATATGCTGAAATGATTATAACAAGTGAGTTAGTATGCCAACAAGGATAAAAAAAATCAAGTGTTAATATATAACACAAGCATAGGAGAAGAGAGAGACTACTTCTATAGTTTAAAGACAAAGCTGAATGTTGAAACATGGAGTTCGAACATTCTGATTAGTATCCAAAACCAATTTAAATATCATTGATTAAAGTGACTAAATCTCAAGGTCTTGTTTCTCTTCATTACAACTAAGACTTTGTAATATTTGTTGGTGTGATAGAATTTTGGTATTGGGTTAGCCCCAAATCACTGAAAAGGAGTCTATATTGATGCCTATGAAGAGTGAAAATCAAAGGATACAAGATTGTGATTGAGAGACAAATTTCTAAAGCCAAGGCAATGCCCAAAGATCCAAATTGAATACTAGTTTATGCAAAGGTGTCAAACTAGGCAGAAAAATTGTCATAGGTGTCATCAAAAGGAATTATGAGGTTTAAAGTGCCTCTCTGTAAAAGAATACTACCAAATGCTCACACAAGAGAATTCCCAACCAAAACTCATATTCAGATTTGATATTTTGAATGACCAAGTATACGAAGGTTATGGAAAGTATTCACATAGCTCCGAAAGATAGACAATTAGTATTGAATCATCAATCAAACAATAAATCATCAATTATTGAGTACAAATGGCATAAAATCAACCAAGTGGGTCATTACAAATCCAAGGGGATTTGGTTCCAACTCCAACAAGTCGATACATCTAACAATAGTTTCCAAATTTGTTTTTTGAGCATGTGGATTGAAATCAAAGATAGTGGGTTAACTTTATTGATCTATAAAAATGTGTTTTATATGAAACAAGAGTTCAGTTTTCAGAGAAAAAAACTATTGTGTAAACTTGAAATATTTTTGAGATCAATTGAAATTGTCTAGATCAAAAGTACCATAATTTTGGCCTCAAGGATTCTCGTGGTTATGCTTTCCAGTCCGTGTCTTCTCCTTATGTGATCATTTCCTTAATTTTGCAATTCATATAATGTTTATCTTCAATATTTGATTAAAGGAAAACATTTCAGAACTCATTTGAGTTAGATGATCTGAATACATACGAATCAAGTATTTCAAAAATTTCCTTTTAAATTTACTTTAGAATTCACCCTTTGCTAGGTGCTTTACTATAATGCATTGTCCCTCTTTTTAACCTTCAACTAATATAACATGGGATGAGAGGGTTGGTCTATTTGATGATCTCATGGGAGCCCACACCTACGAAGGATAATATATAATACCATATCAGCCGGGAAGAGACTCAATCAACACTACTTATACCAGTGGTTCTTTGCCTTATATAGGTCTTGATGTATATCTTTTGAAGGGCTATGGGACCATCTTGAGGAGGTTGAGTGCCTGATATTGAGTGATGCCAAAGTCCATAAGTGTGTGTAGGAATTCGATGCGTAGGGATGTGCACCTTAGTGACTTGTGGATGGAGTTGGCTTAGCCTTGTAAGATGCAGAAAGTCATTGAGTATTAAGACTGGATGCCTTCCATGGGGCAGATGAGGTTTGAGCCTTAGGGCTTTAGTATAGATCAATGTGGCTTTATGCCTAATTTTGAAAGTTGGGAAAGAGGCTTGAGATACCATGGGATTTCCCCGATGTTATGATGTAACTTGTGATACTTGGTGGGAAAATGCGATGTAATTAATAAATACATAAATAAAATATTAAATAAGTATATGATTAAACTTAACTTTAGGAGGAAGTTCCTTAAAGAAGGGAAGTATGTAATGCTCCATAATAATAATAATAAATAAAATAATATTAATATATAAACCGATAAAACAATAAATAATAAAGAAAATATATACTTGTAAATAAATAATATTAATATTAAATAAATAAAATGATAAATAATAAACTGAATTCCAAATAAATATATAAAAATAAACTATAAAAATATTAAGAATAAGTAAAGTTAACAAAAGGTAAAAATGAATAAAATAAGCAAGAGTTAAATTAAGAAAAAAGGTTGAGTTAAGGAAAATTTAAGACAAAGCAAAATGGAAGTTGGCATGATGACACATAGATTTTGTGCATGTAGATCCCCTTCCAATCCCTTTCTATTTAATGGATAGAATAGGGGCATTCATTATTTCAGGGAGGAGAATGTTGATAGAAAGAAATCACTCAATGTAGTAGTTGATTGAGGATTTGAGGGTAGCCAGCTGTAGAAATATTTCGAATGCAGTTGAGCCTACGGTTGGGTTTACAGTCGCCCTCAAAACTTTGTTGCAGTTAAAATTGTTGAATTTCCACAATCTTGGGTCTAGGTTAGAATTTAATATCTCTGACGCTACCAAACCAATAATTTCAACAAGATCTACTTTGCATAGTGGAAATATAAAGCAGTCTATCGTATATGCACAAGCAAACATGGTTTTCAACAAATATTGTACATTAATCTACAACCCAATCTTCATTATATTAAACCAAATATGAATAATACAACAATACAAGATACAATGACAAACTTCACTACAACTTCTATGTCGTATCTTGTCTTGTTGGTCCTTCGCTCTCGTACTACTCACTAGTTGCCCCTTAGTCCTTCAAAGGAAAACACATCGAGACTCCAAGAGGGATGCCACCTAACACTATTGCAAGTCACTTTTGCTGCATTTACACATGTTGATCCAATCTATTCTCTAGGTTGACCAGTTCCCGAGCTTCAATTTTCCAGGCTAGAAGTCACCTTTGTCCATCAAAGTGATGCACTTTCATCACCAATCTTCACCCAACCTTCAACTCTTCTTTGTCACATCAAGAAAGCTTGTCTAGGGCTACTTTGGGTAGCCAACACACTGCCCTCCAACAGACCAATGGCTCCCAATCCTCCACTGCAAGATCTGCTCCTATGAAGGCTCTTGATCACCAAATCAAGCCTCCAAATTGGCTCCCACAGGCTGCTACAAGAATCAATCCAAAATGGGTCACAACTATGACCCAACACAAGAAACAAACTATTGCTCCAAGTCTCCTTTGCTATTGTTATGATAGTGATTGGTTAGGGAACCTTAGACTACTGCAACAACCCTAAACAATCACCCAAACAACCCTTAAATGTTGTGACCTACCCTTGGAAGTCTCCCCTTCACCAACACTATTGATCTGGGCATGAGCCATCCCCAAAACTGGCCTACGCACACCCTGTTTGAGGTTGGTAAGGCCTACGACCTACCCACAACATCTCTCTAGGGTTGCAACTGTCTTTTCCAATGGTTTGTCCACCCTTAACTCACTAAACGTAGACCTGAAACACTTCTCCTCTGCCTCGGCCCTCTAGAACAACACCTCTACCCTCCTTTTTTGCATTGCAGTCACCAAGAAGAGGCCCAAATAGTACTTCAAACCGTCGTTGGTCTGTCCTTCTTTCTTGCTGCCCAAAACAAAGTTATCCTTTCATCCAATGAGCTCCTCACCTGTGATGTGTTGCACTTTTGGATGGTACAAATGATCTCCACTCACCTCCTATTTATACATAAATAGAAGGGATCCTCGAATTAAGGAAGGGTCATGTCTTTTGGATGAATTCTCCTCAAGCCTACATGACTTAACTGTCCAAACATTAATGACAACTTCAAAAATTCATAATTTTATTTCTAAAGCTTTGATTTGAGTGATCTTCGAAGCATTAGAATCAACACGTCAAGCTCTATCACGTCAAAATTTATCATGCTCAAATTCTTCATGGTTTTGGCCCAAATCCCGATGGGTACAAAACCCCAACCTTGGGTTCCAAGCCCACAAGTTACCCTTGTGGTGCTTTTCCCTCCAAACCCCAAACCCTAGGGCTTGGAGTATCTCCCAAGCTACTAAAAAATCAACAACATGATCCTTGTAGTGTTACAAATTTGGAATCACTTGTAACATATATCTTTTCTCTACAACTAAGCCTTCTCTGCTAATGATTTTCACAAATTATATGCTAATCAGTTGAATCATCTCCTCATAAAACACTTAAAAATAATAATATATACGTGAATGATTAAACTTAACTTTGGGACGAAGTTCCTTAAAGTGAAGGAGCGTGTAATGCCCCTTATTAATACATGAAATAATGGATGTCATTTTTATTTTATTTTTTAAATGGTTTTAAATAATAATAATAATAATATTATAATTAATAAAAGAGAATACTAATATATAAATAAATAAAATTAATAACTAATATCGAAAAAAAATAATAATAGATAAATAAGTTAAAAATAATAAATAAATATAATAATATTTAAATAAATAAAATAATAAATAACAAAGTAAAGTTATGAATAAGTAAATAAAAATAAACTATAAATATAGTAAGAATAAGTAAAATTAACAAAAAGTAAACAAGAATAAAATAAGCAAGAATCAAATTAGGAAAAACATTGAGTTAAGTAAAACTTAAGACCAAGATAGAAGTTGGCATTATGACACATAGATTGTGTGCATGAGGATCCCAAAATGATATCTAATATAAAAAAAAAAACACTGCGTAATCCCCCATACTTAAAATAAAAAAGAGTTAAGGGATCTCTACTTGAATGGTTCATGAGGCACAATACTTGCTAAGGTTTTGCAAATGGGGTATCAAGCTAAGTGGGCTTGATTGTGGGGAAAAACTCCACAGTTAAGCGCGCTTGAGCCAGAGGAGTTCTGGGATGGGTGACCTCCTGGGAAGTCCTGGTTACCGGGTGCAAGCCCCGGAAGTGATGATTGATGCTATGTGATTCGTTCTCCACTTTTCACTAGTTTCAATCCCACTTCTTCACCCCTGTGAGCATCACCCGATGCAATGAGTGCTAAGTGAACTATTCAAAAATCATGAGAAATTAGTCAGTTACGACTACCTCTCATGGAAATGGTCATACGTTTGAATGACTTACTTAACGCAGTTGAATCCCAAAATGATATCTAATATAATGCACTGCGTAAATCCCCCATACTTAAATTCAAAAAGAGTCAAGGGATCTCTACTTGAATGGTTCATGAGGCACAATACTTGCTAAGGTTTTGCAAATGGGGTAGCAAGCTAAGTGGGCTTGATTGTGAAAAAACTCCACAGTTAAGCGCGCTTGAGCCAGAGGAGTTCTGGGATGGGTGACCTCCTGGGAAGTCCTGGTTACCGGGTGCAAGCCCCGGAAGTGATGATTGATGCTATGTGATTCGTTCTCCACATTTCACTAGTTTCAATCCCACTTCTTCACCCTTGTGAGCATCACCCGATGCGATGAGTGCTAAGTGAACTATTCAAAAATCATGAGAAATTAGTCAGTTACGACTACCTCTCATGGAAATGGTCATACGTTTGAATGACTTACTTAACGCAGTTGAATCCCAAAATGGTATCTAATATTAATGCACCCTTATTGGGAAAATGATTAGAGGAAACTAAGCTGTATCAAGTCATTATTCTAATATTCAATAGCGATATGCATATTTAATAAGTTGTAACCTATAGATTTCTCTTTTTGATTAATGAAATATCTAAATAATTGTAACTAATATAGATAAGAAGCATAAATTATATGTTCAATCTAGACTGAACTAGGGTCAGAATTGTGAAGTCTGTCCACACAGGAAATACCACTCAATATATGCATGAAGAGAGCATGAATTAATAATTTTATGACCTTCATAGGTAGGTAAATGGGACTGGAATCGAAAAGTACAAATAAACAATGGAAGTGTAAAAGCGGCTCCTAATGCTTCTCAGTTAATAGTAGAAAGAAAATATTAAGGTTAACAACACATTCCGAATAGTTCAATCAATTTCTAATGTGTGAAATTTTGCAACTTAAGGTGTGCAACCTCAAAGTCCAGAACCTTAATTTACATATCCAACAAGATATAGATGGGGTTCCATTCGTAATATCTCACAAATACAACCTTTCCAATCTACGGAATGATTGAAGATCTTACAAATGTACTTATTGTGGGAAGTGATCAGATTAAAATGATTTGTGTACTTTATATAAACAAAGTAAACTTACAGACTAGATATGATGATGCTTGATGCATTAGAGCATTTCAGAGAAACCTAATGACTAGTAGGAATTGCACACTAGATTTAGAACATGTCTTATCCAAACTAATAAACAATTTTTTGGTATGATGATCTAAGGATATTATGCTAGTAGTAAAATAGTACAAGAACCAAGTAAGGTGACATATAAAAATATCTAGGTGATGAAAAGAGAGGATAAAAAATTATGCAACAGTTCATCGTTAAATCAATAGGATGCTTCAACCATATTGATGGCAAAATGATACTGGAAATTAGGATTGTGGTATATAAAAATTATTTGGATCGATAAAATGATATATAGCAATATAATCAAATCAATCGACAATTGTTCAATCTGAGATGCATATTTTGTACCACTGTCAAATTACGTTGATAACATTGTCTAGTTTTGAATATCACCACATAACAATTAATTTCTTAAAGAAAAGGGTAAAAGTTGTTATTAAACTTCAAGTATAATAATCAAGTCCATACTAGACTGACTATCATAGTCAATAAGTTTGTTTTATGATTGGGTAGAGGTCATATTCCAATGTTAATTAAGAGTCTAATGACTCATTAAATTCCAAAACTCAAAGTTATTCGTATGATAAATTGTAGTATGCATGTTACCTCTATGGTACTCGTTTACTGAAATTTTCCTTCAACCACAAGACACATGAAAAGGATTAGCTAGATAAAATAACTTGAATAATTTGACATAAAACCTATTTACTTATGCTCTGGTCAAAGAAATTGAATAGGTCCATGAAATTCCTTATTCTCCAATCGACAACCCGAGCACAATTTGATTATACTTTCTTCGAGGTAATTTGAATAATTGAAGAAATTTTTGGCACAATAATAACATGGTTGGTAACATGCAGATGAAGGATATATTGTGTAGGTGATGTTATGGACATTTGGTATTGTGTACACATTGTACAGGTGGTACTGTCTACAAATGGTACAAATGGTACTGATATGGATGCATGTATTTCATGATGATATATGACATGTATAATTGTATGTGAGTGATGCACATTATGTGTAGGTACACATGGTTGGGGAGAAAGCACTGAGTGATTTCCTACCACGGCAACTTATCCAAAGTGCATACTGGAAAAGGACAAAGGTGGATCTAATGTGTAATTCAAGGATAAGTATTATTGTGTTATTTCCTTTTTATATGCATGTGATTTATCGTTCTGATCTATGATTGATAGTTACATATGGTTTATGATTTTGATGGTTATGAGTTAACCTGAGGTAATATTTGATACAAGTTGATTGGTCAAAAGTCATAGTTTGACTTGTGACTAATGCAGGGAGATTGCAGGAAGCAAGTGTTTGAAAAGAACACAAATGGATTGGAAGAGCACACAATCTATTCTTATTATAATACATTGAAAATAAGGAATCATATTTAAATGGAAAGAAAGATTAACCTGTATTTACTCAAATAGTAATATTGTTACATGAAGTTATGACATTAATTGCAGTAAAAAAAATGAGTTTTGTTTTTTATGGCATCTAAGGTCTCTCACAAAATTGATTGCTGAAATTTTATAGGTAGCAATGGAAGGACAACTATGTAGAACTCCTTTATAACCTATGTATCAGAAGATCTTTTTTAGGTGACAAGGCCATGGGAAGCTGGAAATTTAGAAAAAACTACCTATGAATGCGAAACTAAATTGTAGCATGCAGTAATACACCGAGGATGATGTAAATTTAAGTTGGGGATTATGTAACATCCCTCTGTTGTATGTAACACTCTTTTCACCTAAGATAAAAAAGTATAGGTCTAATGTAAATAAGTATTATTAAATGAATAAAGATAAATTAACCACTTGGGAAATGAGACACCAAGAGATGAGGTTCTTGCCAAATGAAATCCCATTGGTTTATGGGAATGGATAATTCTTTCATGATAAGACTTCTAAATCCAATTCTAGATAATCTTAATGGATTTGGAGATAAATATCCATTAAGTTACATAGCAGGGGGAATATGCTAAGTTTAAGAAAAACATAAAAGCCTTGTAGGAGAGAAAGACAAGCTTTTATCAGAAAAGCCTCATGGGAGAGAAAGGCGAGATTTTCCATGAAAATCCTAGGCAAATTGATAAAAATATCCACCTAAAAGTGGGATTCCACTAAAGGAAACCATATCATGAAAGAGGGTATTATATATGCATTGAAGAGATCAACAGAAGGCAGTTGATCCACGTTTAGAACTCTTGGCTCAGTGGTGAAGTGGAGGTAGCTAGTTCTAGCTTGGGTGTTGGTGCTTGATTTTCCAAGTGACCTTATTTCAATTACCTTGGTCTGATTCAATTGCTTTGGATGTGTTGCATGTTCCTCATTACTCTTTATGTGTGAGATCTTTAAAATTATGTGTTATCTCAGTTTTAAGATGATGAATACTTATTCGTGACACAATTATGTATGATGAATAATTATGTTTTTATGGTTTGAAATTTTATGGCCTATGGTTCAGGTTATCTATGCTATGCATTATGCATCATGGGGTGAATTGCATCCACTGAGTCTTGTTTAGCTATTTATTCACTATGATACATATTGCAAAAGATATATGTCAGTAATACTTTCGATTATGACAATAGGACTATGATTATGATATATGGAAATGCTAGATACAGTGTGTTTATGACAACGTTTCCATTAATTCTTATGTTTAGTCATCAAAGGAAATGAACTATGAATGCGTAATCTTATCATGTTGAATTCCCATGATCGATTCTTCTCTCTGAGCTATAATGTATGCATGAAGTGTTGATTTGGAATGTAGTAACTAAGCCTATTAATTGAACCTAAAATTCCACATCGTGGATTCAATCGAGCATAATGGGTAGTTGGTAGTATTGTGCCAAGGGAGTATGTGACATAAATAAAATATAACATAAATGAAATTTAAGGAACAATGAAGAAATAACTATAAACAAAATGGTTAAGAATTGAATACTATTCAAATTAGCATAAATTTTAATAAATGTAAATTATAAATGAATAAAAAATAAAAAGTGTAAAAAATTTCAATTATGTAAAAGTAAGGGAAGAATAGCTCAAGAGAAAGGGATAATTTAAAAAAAATTAAAAATATAAGGGAAAAGGTAAAGGACAAGAAGTTAGAGAAAACAGAGACTCGTAGCAAGGGTACTAAGAAACCCACATGTAAAATGATTATGATTTTTCTTCTAATGTTCAAGGAAGAGATTTTTATTCACTGAGTATAGAAATGATAGGTTTCCAAAAATTACTTTTTGGAGTTGATTTGGAGATATAATTATGGAAAGTATCAATTATATGTTCGAAAGCTCTGAAAGATCTTCCTATTTTCCCAATTTAGTTTTTTTCCACAAGAGAATTGAATCTAGTTTACACTAGGATTTATAATGGGGTCATGTTTGCCTTTAGAAAGCTTGAAGGATTGTTTCAAAGTTTGATATGGTTTAAAAATGGTTTTAATATTCCTTTTGGATAGAACATTAGAGTTCAATTCAATGGTTCCTTGAATGTAGGGAAGAGGTATGAGGGAGAGGGGGACTAAGTGTGAAGGTATCTATTACTGTGCCATCAAATTAAGATGAAATTAGGAGGTTGAGGAAGTGAACATAATTATCAATTTTGATTTTGATGCTAAATTAATTGTTGGGAGAAAATTTATAAAGATGGTTGAGGAATGAGGCATGGGTGGGTTTTCCATGAGGGAAATCCGTGAAGGTATCATCTACGAAATGATACCAACATTTGGGTTTATGAGGAAATCTATCTAAGGTAGCACCTCCAAAATGTTCCATAAAGATGTTAGCAATATCTAGTGATAAAGAAGATCCCATGGCCATGCCTCTAGTCTTCTTATAGAATATCATTTTAAAGGTTATGAAAGTTGAGGAAAGGAAGATGCCAATAAGATTAAGAGGTTTCTGGTTGAAAATATTAGAAATAATGTGAAGACTTTTGGTAACTAAATTTTGGTGAATAAGGAGACAACATAAGAACTTACATTGATGTCATAATCACTATATGAAGATGTTGATATTTTTTATTATAATTAGTAAAATATTTGATGAAGGTGGAGTGGGGGGGTGGGGGGTCCAGACAAAAGCTTTGAATTTTATTCACAAAGAATCTAGAATGGACATGAGTGATTGTTCTTATAGCACCAATTATAAGCCTAAGAGGAGAATACTTATTATGAATTGGGGGAAAGGGGGAGCAGGAGGGGTGGGGGAGGTCTAGACAAAAGGCTGAATTTTATTTGAAATATTCTAGAATGGACATGAATGACTACTCTTATAATACTAATTATAGGCTAATAGGAATATATTACTTATGAATTTCAGGCTATCCATAGATTCAAAGGGTTTGGGCACTACAAGGTATAAGATGTTTTTTGATATTAGGATGTAGGGAATATGATTTAATGGATTTGGTAAGTTAGCTATTAATGTATTTGATAGGATTCCTAGGGTGGGGCTTGTATGAAGAGGTTGATAAAAGGTCTAATAATTTAGATTAATAGTCACCAATCTCCATGACAACTATAGCATTTTATGTTTTCTTTTTTAATATAATCATATTAGGGTTTTTTTTGATTGAATTAATGGTCTAAATCCATATTTGGAATGATTCATTTTAGGGGATTTAGCAGATTGAAAGATTCTCCCACAATCTTAACGAAATTCTTGGTCTTTTCAAGTGTTAAGAGACGATGAGCACTAAAGTATTTTGTAATTTAGTATCTGAAAGTATTGCTACATGTTACTTTATATGATAATAAAAAAATAATAATAAATACTAAAATCAATAACCCATAAAACAAAATAAAAAATTAAACATGATATTTATTAAATATTTCTAAGATACAATATTTTAAGTATATTTTTTTCAATTATTTAATAAAAAACTAATTAACCTTTTTTTTCTTGTAATCAAGAGGTTTACAAAGACTCCTTTCTCTATATCTTTACTTACTCGTTATTTATAACTTAATTTTTATTTACAATCACCATATCTGTTGAAAGTATTCTATGATTTCATTTACCCTTAAAACTTGTAGACAACCTTCTTGAGAAAACCAGGAGGCTCTTATTAGCTTATCACCTTTAGTGTTAATTTCTTTACATTTTATCATACATTTGGACTTAAATACCTAACACCTTTTTAATTTAGCACCTTCATTATATTCCCTTGAGTTTGGCTCTAACATGCAATTTTTTCTCATTAAACTTTAGTCTCGTCACTGTGATATTATAACATGGTCAAGATTTTATATACATAGCTTTATTCTTCCTGTCGGTGCATGGTAATTCTCAAACATGGCTTATTCTTGGACGCTTGAACATTTGAATCGACATGTGAAGGGAATCACGATCATTCCACGTGGCACTCTAGGTATCGCTCCACTTCATGATGATCATAAGAACATCACATGATCTAAGGTGATAGCTCTTGGACGCTTGAACATTTGAATTGACATGTGAAGGGATTCATGATCATTCCACGTGGCCCTCCAAGTGTCACTCCACTTCATGACGATCATAAGATCATCACATGATATAAAGTTATAGCTAGAATTGATCAGAATGATTTGATGACTAAGATTAATAGATTTTGAAGGATTAGGGTACACTACCTTATGGTCATTTCATTTTGTTAGTTCAGCCTCTGTAATTTCGCCTTGTTCTGCAACTATTTTCTTTGTATTCACTCAAACTTGGCCTACCTTTTCTCTGTTCTACAATCGAAGGTCATTATTCCTTTAAGATCATTCCTGAGAGATCATAATTCCTTTTTTATTTTCTCTTTTGTTGGTTAATTCAATAGTCTAAACTAATGTCAGGATGTCGACCACATGAATATGATGGTGATCCATGATTCCTTGAACATACAGTTGCCAAATTTTTGCCTCATTGTTGTAAAGTGGTTTTCCATGTTTTAACCCTTCTCATGTTCTTCCTTTTTGGGTTTCTAGCTAGGTTTTCAAACCCACATCGGCTTTAGGGTTCAATAGCTACAATTATTTAGATTTCTTTAACCATCCAACTCAGAATCTAAGTTAATGAAGTCGATCCCTTTCCTCTCTATACTTTTGCTAATTTTCCGTTTTTTGATAGGTTGAGCATGTCTCCGAGAAAATTGGCAATAACTATATGACGATTACTTCTACTAATTTGGTAATCTTCTAAAATTTCACAAAAGTATCTGAGTTCCTTTATGTAATCTTCGAATCTTTCACAAAATTATCAGATTTCCTTTATGTAATCTTCAAAACTTTCACAAAATTATTGGAGTTCCTTCATGTAATCTTTGAAACTTTCCAAAGTTATCGGTGTTCCTTCATGTATATATGGTTTTGTAGTTTCCTTTTCTTTAGAACGAGGTGTTTCCATGGTGAGAGAATAGCAAGAGGTTCTTCTACCAAGCTATGATTTTGGTACTACAGCTAATATGAAATAATAGGTTATTTCTTCTACAACCGAGTATGAAGAGATGTGTAAGTTTGTCTATCCATCCGTACCTTTTGAAAATAGCAATAAAATAAAAAATTATGTTCTAAATAGAAAAATAATTGTGAGCTTTAATTAAACAAAAATGAATATATTGTAAAGTAATTAGAAGTAAGAAAAATGTGAATGAGATTTTTAAATAATACATTTCTGAAAAAATATTTCAAAAAGAGATTTAAATAAACTATTTGAAAATCTAGGTTAACTAATTTATGTCACTATCAACTTCATCTATATGTATATGTATATGTATATGTGTATATATATTATATATATATATATATATATATGTTATATATATATATAAGTTTATATGTGGTTAAAACTTTTATTTTCTCCTATATATACTCTATTGAGCATTTAAAAATATAATTTAAATAATGAAAATAACACATTAAGTTTTTTCACTCTAAAAAAATTTTTCACATGAAAAAAATATTGATCGCTCTCCTCTCATATTATATCTATACTTAAGATGGATCTATACTCGTGCTATGTAATGATTATATTTCTTATTTTATTTTATTTTATTTTATAAATACCCTAAGGACATAAATCTTTAAGTATATACACTTAGTTACAATGCTTGTTACACACGTAGGACCTGACTACTATACCTCCTCGAAAGACTACAAGTACTCATTTCTTCCCTCTCTAAATTTCTCCCTAGTTTATCTATAGGGTTATGTTTCTTTTTAGTTGTTTGACAAGGTGTTTATATATTTCTCTCTAGAGGCATTACTTCACCTTCATTGTTCCAGAATTATTGGCACCATCATGTAATTTTCATTCCCGTATGTCACACCTGGCTTTAATTAGATATGATTAGATTCTTTGGTGGTTGATGGGTGACCTAGGTGTTCATCCCCCTATGTATCTTTCAATAGAGACTCATGTATTAACTTTATTGGTAGACTAGGGACTACCGAAATAATAAATAGATTTGGACTTTCAGTTATTTGAAATATCGAGTTTCTTCGGATTGTCACAGTGTTGACATTTTTCCAATTATACTTATACATACCAATTGTCTTTACAGATTGTCTCTCATGTAATTATGAAATATATTTATGAGTTTCTCCTGATTACAATATTGAATATACACTTTTTGGGTTTGTATCATACTGTATTTCCTAGAATTTTTCTTATTGAAATAGTTGATAGATAATTTTGGTATGTTATAACTTTGGTGGATAAAGTACATGATACTTGGCTATTTCATCCACATAATACAACTTTGTTATCTGTAAGAGATTGTTAATTTTTTTGTTCCTCTTTGGTGTATGTTTTTGTTTTTATTTTGTAAGCATTGCTTTTGTTTTTATTTTGTAAGCTTTATATTCCTATACTAAATGAAATATTCCTTTTATACATCATGTGGTAGCCATATATCAATGTCCCTATCACACTAAGTAGAAACCAACAACTTTATATGTTATTTATTATTTAATTTTATCTTTTTTGTCACGACAAGTGATTCACATCAAGTGACCCAAGTCAAATGCGATCTATGAGTGATATTGACGACTTTGATGTTCTTAATTTGTGAGTTTTCGGACCATAGGTTAGGCATAGCATTCATTTGAGGACCCACATAACATAGCAAACAAAAAAATTCTTGTAAGTACTCGATAAATAAGTTTAAGATATTTTAAATTAAACAATGTTTATTCGAATTACATTATAAAAATAAACAATGTTTATTTTAATTATTTATTTAAGTTGTATTAGAAAAATAACTTATCTTTATTTTAGTTATTATTTATTTTTTAATCTATCTTTAAAATAATAAATTTTCTTATTACTTATATTTTTTATATTTATATTTGTGTTTTGTTACCAAATTACAATGTAATGTAGAAACTAGGAAAAAATAATCATTCTATTCTATAAAATAAATTTCTTTATAATGATCCATTAATTCAAATCCAATAAAAATCTTGCTATGCTTATTAAACTTGATATGTCAAAGGCGTTCGAAAAATTTAGTTCGCAATTTTTTTCCACATGGTCAATGCTCTTGAGTTTACTAAAAGATAGATTCATGAGTTACTTGACCTAATCTCTAAATATTTCTTCTCCATCCTGATTAATGGTTCTACCTCACTCACCTTTGTCCCATCAAGGGATATCGGGCAAGGATATCCTATGTCTCACTATGTCTTTCTCCTTATCGTTGAAAAGATGGGAAAATTCACCAACTCAACCATATAGCTCATACATCTAAAAAGTATCCCTTTAGGTTCTCATGGCCACTCCTAATATGACAAAAAAATATGGGATCATACTCTTCTCTTTGGTGTCCTCACTGTCAAAGAGGCTACTAGTCCTAGCTCATAGAAGCTTTGAAGCCAAAATCTTCTTTTGGACCTTTAGGCTATTCAATTTAGCTAGAAGTTTAATATTAATTAAACATTTCCTTCAATCCATAACTTCTTGTCTCCTCTCATCCATGGCATCCCCCAAATCCATATTAAATAAGATGAGAGACATTCAATGCAAATTCCTTTGGGGTGGTTCTAAAAGAGAAGGAAAATGGGTTGTAGTTGATTGGGACAAAATCTTTTATTAACAAAAGAAGGAATTTTGGATCTTCATGGCTTGAACATTTTTAGTAAATCCTTAAGTGCCAACACCTTGTAGAGATGGATCGAGAATTCAAAGGATTTATGGAGTGAAAAGTGGAAATGAAATTACACTCTTGATGTTGAGGAATCTCAACTTATTGTAATGAAATCAGCGCCTCCCACATCTAGAATGCTACTTGGGGTTACAAATCTCTTGTTTATAAGCACAACTTTTTAGAAATCATAAATGGGAACGAAACCATATTTTGGGATGACTCATGATATCAATGGTTCAAATTAGCCCAAGACAATTATATTAACTAATCAAAGACTCTCTTATCTCTAGAGTTTAAACCATAGTTTCTCATTATTGAGACTGATTCCCCAACACTTCTTAATGGTACAATTTTAAATCTTGTGAGTAATGGCTCGAGTGTCCCTCTCAAAATGAAATTACCATCATTAGACAAGATTTAGAAAACATAAAAATCATAATCAAAGAGGGTGATGACATTCATTGTTGGGGATATCATCCCTCAAGTGATTTAAACGTATTTGAAGCATGTCCCCTTCTTGCTTGCAACAATCATGAGGAAGATCAAAATAAACGGAACAAGATATCGAATCTCAAGCATTAGCCCAAAATTACTCATCTTCCAAGGATTTTAACATGGAACAAAACTCTAAATGGAACAAGCTATAAGATTGAGGATTTAAGGACCCTTAATCTGTCTCCTTTGTTTTTCTAACTCATACATTATCAACTTTCTTTTTAGCATATGCAATTGTTTGATGTCTATGTGGGACCATATTTCTATGACCTTCTGAAGGAATGGCATAATCCAATTCAATATCATATCCACCTTATAATCTTGTCAAGATTCCCTTTCAATAATCCTATGGTGAACAAAGCATTGAAACTTATCCCTATATTTCTCTTATGGGAGATTTGGAAGGTGTGAAATAGATTCACATTCAAGAATATGAAAACCTCACTAGACATCATTTGGAAAGTAATTTTAAATAAATTGAAGGAAAATATTTCTTCTCTTCCTTTGTCATCCAAAGCCTAGGAATCTAATTAACTTGAAAAATACATTCTAGCAACTATGAACCTCTTCCCTTATATTTTAGAATAGGAACCCTTTCTTCCCAACTTCTTCCCTTCCATCACAACCTCTTGGTTCTTATCTGCATAAGAATCATCCAACTTAAATTTGATGGAGCCTCGAAAGAAAATATCATCCAAGACAAGAATGGTTAAGTATTTTGTAATTCCTATGGAAAAATATTACACATATAAATAGGCTCTATAGGTGACAACATCAATAATGTTGTCAAAATATAAGCTCTTGAATAGGGTATTTCAAGTGCTATAGACAAACAATATCACAATATTATTATGAAAGGATATTCTAAGACCATTATCAATATCTTTAGTAAAATTCAATGAAAGTATGATCCATCTAAAGTATCTAAAAATTGGAGGTTTGAGGCACATATAGATCATTCTACAAAGATCCTAGCTAAAATCATAGCTCCCATCTCCTCACATGTTTGTGCAGAAGGAAATAAAAAAACATAACTAAAAAATTATGGTTTGAATATATTAGTTCTTCTTGAGTTAGACTAGACCTAGACTATTCTTCATTCCCTTCATTATCACTATCATGAGTTAGATATAAATGACCTCATTCCCCATGGAAGGTGCCCCAAAGAGGGAAATCACCCATCATCCTAGTTTTCTGAAAATGTGATTAGAAAGGAGCTACAATTAGCATGATACTTGAAACCTTGCATGTGTTCAAGTTAAATCACACACTATGTCCTACTCCTCACACCAATGTAATCATCATCTACAAAAGGTGGACACCATTATAAAGAAGAATATATATTGGGTGGATCTCTACCATGCTTGACTTTTGATGGAATTAGCAACAAATATATATTCTCATACTCATTAAGTACACTAGATGCCAACTCTAGGGACTCACTCCACTCTTCTTTATTGCATCTCGACCATAGCCAAATTAAGTTTTTTCTTCAAGTATCAACTCCAATCCCTCTATAGGAAATACAATTATTTATTTTGGCCTCTAAATCATTGGCCTAACAAATTTCATGTTTTTCGCCTTGGAAAGTCTTTGAAATGCAATGAATGCACAATTCTCAAGATTGATCATGCTGAAAATCATTCGTGCTAAACTCCTATTCACTAGTTTCTCTTCAACTATTTCTATTAGAGCTCTTCGAATTGGCCTCATTGTGGACATCTTTCCATTCGGGGTAAATTCTTTATTCATGAAGATTTTTTACTTGTCTATCTATTTTTTCTCAGAAAAGTTCAAGTGTGTTTTCATGAGGGTATGTTCTCTTTTCTCTCTTGGGGTTCATGGTCTAGCTCTATCTCTGGTAACCTATTCTCTCTTTTTGACCTTCTCTCACCCACTTCCACCTTAGAATCACACATTATTTGGGATACTCATCCCCTTCCCCTCTTCACTTTACCTCATCGAGTTAGTTTCTTAGTGACCTCTCTCTTGCTAACCCTACCTCACCTTTCCTATCTTGCTTGTCGATTGCCCCTCTATGAGTCTCCTTATAGCTATGTTGCTTTTCATTTCAATATGGGATTTATTCTATCTCCTTATGTAATTATGGCTCATAGAAAACCACCCTATACCCTAGGAGGAGGTTGGTGGGATAATTCCTCTATCTCTAAGCAGACGGACTTGATCCATGTTGTCCTTCTTTCTCAAATTTATGCCCAAACCCATGCCTAGGACTTTATGGCTTGATATCAACAACTCATTATCGAACTAGTTAGTTAGGAAATTTTACATGTAGTAGTAGACATGTGTTGTGATTAATGTTTCATTCCTTATCACCATGTTGATGCAACCACCTGGGATGAGTTTCTTACCACAATACCTAAAATCAGTGATATTTCTACTGGTACATAAAATATATCATTGTTTATTGGCATACCAGAATCCTTATGGGTTGAGCTCTCATTATTCGTGAGGACAATCAATAAGAGAATTCCATCAGATTGGTAAAATTGGAGAAAAATATTGAGAGTATCGATCAGAATTTGACCAGTCTATTTAGAATATTAGTCAACATCTCCTTCTCCTAGGATGAAAAGCATGCTCAACTAACAAAGATTCCTAGAGATTCATCCTAATAGCTTCTATGGTTCATTGTTATTTTCATTATAGAATTAACAACTCCTTTTCTTTAGATATGTCATTGTATGTCAAGCCCTCGAGTAGTCAACCCGGTTTTATGAATTTTTTATATCAGATGCTTTAATTAGACGATGTATTAGCAACACACAAAATTTTAACATATGTTATTGGTCTATTTTCCTTTCGCGAAAACTAACAACAAACTTTGTTTTGATCTATTTAACTCTCTACTATTGCAATATCAAGTGCCTAATTTATATATATATGTATATATGTTATGTATATGTATATGTATATGTATAGTATAATTATATAATATCTATATCTATATCTATACTATACATATACATATAAATATACACACACAACACACACAACACACACACACACACACAACACACAACATATATATATATATATATTCTTTATATTTAATGACAGTAAATGAGTTTTTTCAAAATAATTTTGTCAAATTTAGTAAGTATTTTTTATATTAATTTTTACATTATCATTTTTTTTAATATTTAACCCTTAGCCCCACAGGGGAAACACAATTTATGATGGTGCTAAAAATTATGTGTTTAGGTTCCTCCCTCCCACCCATTTACATGTTTCTCTGTCAAAGTGACATATGTAGGCACTTAGGGGTTATAGTGGTAGTGGGTGGAATCAACCATGTATCACACAAATACAAAATTGGCTCAGTTGTCAATTCTTTTAGTCACAAAAAGGAAAATAAAATAAAATAAAAACATAATTTTTTTTGTAAGTCAATATTCTATAAATGTCCGAAAAAGGAGTACATGGGGTCCGTCAAAATAGAGGTGGTCTCACCCCAACTAGGTTTGTTGACCAAAAATTTCGCCAGATGACATTAATACAACAAATTAGCTAAGGACATCATCCATAAACAGTTGGGTCAAAGCCATCAAAACACAACTAAAATGTGAAAAACACCAGAAATCATACTAGTCATCTGACGTAATGGATGCAGGGTTGTTCGGGGCCATTCCAAGAGGTTGAGGAGAGAGAAAGTGACATTGAATGTGTCCTTCGTAGTGCGCCATACATGTCTCCAACTTTTATACTTTGTACGTGAGTTGGCCCTTCCCCCGCCAGACCACAATGAGTATTTCCCAATGTTGAGTTTCAACTAGTGGGAAATAGTTCTTCTATATTCATTAAAACTGACCAAATTCTTGTTTGAAAAAATAAAATAATATTTGTAAGAACAAAATATCTACCAAACAAATCAAATTTATATTAATATAACAAAAAAAATGACATTTTCTTCATTGTTGTATCGTCCATGTGCAAGTGGTCAAATTGATATTTCTCGTGTTGCTTGAAATTTTCTTAACATGAACAAAGTAATTCATAAAACAATAAAAATTTAACATTTAAAACCACTAAACCTTTGAAAATAAATACGCATTAAGCACATGTGCCCTGCAACGAGGAAAAGTATTCTCACATTCTTCAGCTTCAACAATATTCTCTATAGAGCTATGTTGATAATTATTGGCTCCAACATTTTGCAAATCGTCAACCATTCTAGCAGGAATGTTACAATCACGAGAAACATGATACGCAACAACTTCTATTCTAGAATCAGATTCCCTATCTTCCATTATAGCATCCATTGCACCATTTCCAGAGCTCCCAAGGTTCTCATCTCTATGAAGGCTCCCTATGTAAACACAATATTCAAAACCCTATAAAATTTGAGAAGATATATGCAAGAAGACCAAAATTTTGAGAGAATCGACAACAAAGTAAACAAAAATGCAAAAAAATGTTCTTCTATGTACAGACGAAAGTTTCTTAACTTACAATTATTGTTATTGTACATTTCATAATTTCTTGAAGTTTGACAAGTTAGTCTTTGACCCTCGTATTCAGGAAGAAATAAAGGTTTCACTACTTTCATATCTATTTTTTGGTTATTAATGATTTTGACATTGTTATGAAAAAAACAATACAAGCAAAAGAAGAATAGTAAAAAGTTCAGATCCAAAAGAAAAGAAAATGCAAAAGGAAAAAACATTGAACTCCCTACATTGTTCCAACTTACACATTACTTACAGATTCAGGATGGGTAGCTATATTAATAATATAGTCTCCACCAAGAAAAGCTTTACCCTATTCACCAACACAATCTCCAAAATTTTCAACCATTTCAGGAAATTCCTCATTCCTACAGTTGTCATCAACTCCAAAGACTGCATTTATTTCATTTTTTTCACAAGGAATACCATTGGTGTTCATATGAAGACTCTCTTTCGAAACACAATATTCCAGAAAAAAAAAAAAAAAGAGAAAAGTTAGTAAACCTTCAAAAAATATAAGTTCTTTCAAATGACAAACATGCAATGAAAGGATAATAAAAACAAAATTTTCACACCTCTTTTCATACTTACGATTTATAGGTCCTCCTTCAGCAAACACTAAATCTCTTTTCTTTCGTTGATGCATAGCTCTTCTATGAACTTTAATGACTTACTTATTCTGTTGATACCACTATCATTGGTATTCACAATCATTGTCGTGTAACAACAGAGGGAGGTCTTTCTACAACACTCTTGCTTAATATTTCACTCAACATCTCTATGATAAAGTTAAAGTTAGTTGATAAGTTCTTTCACAATTTCAATTCATCCTAAGAAATATTTGAGAAATTATATTCCCATGGAAAACTTGGAACACATAGAAAAATGTTTTCCTTACAAGTTGAAGAAATAAGAAACAAAGAAATATGGACCACATTCGAAATTTTCCATACTTATGTTCTCAATATAAATTTAAAATTTGAATTACAAGGATTTAAAAAAAAAAATTCCAAAACATACAAAAGGTCTTCTGCATTATAAAAAAAGAACATGCTGAAGCCTCAAACACTAAATAAATACATCCATACATGCTAGACATATGTCAAGAATACAATCTCCATTATGAATAACCAAAAATACATTTCCATTTTCAATGACATCATCAAATTCTTCAATTGTTTCTAAATAGAAGCATGATGCTTCGAGCATGGAAAATCCATCAAGAATTTTTGTCTTTCATATTCCACTTAGTAAATCAAACAACTATAACTGCACTCCACAACAACTGAGAATAAGGAATTTTTTTCCATATGCAACCTTCACATTTGACATTTATATCCAAAGAGACAGATTGAAGCAATGACCATTTGTGTCCCCAATCATCTTCAAAACATTCCAAATTTTCCTCTTTCGATAGTCTATCAAATTCAAAATTCTCTACCTTTTTGAGTGACCAAACATATGTGCCACCATTATTAACAACGCAATCAAGTTGATTCTTATATAACCCTAATGCTATATATTCTATGTCAACAATAAGAACAAATGAATAACCTGAATTATTTATGTTGAATTCCAACCCGTAGATAGTGTAACCATAAGTAGGGTAATCTTCATAATCTCTGTCTAGATATACCAAATAAAACATTTTCTAAAAGAAGATAGCCTCCTTTGGTGGAGTTACACCACCATATCGAAGCTCCATCCTCTTCCAAACATTTTCAACACTACTGCAAATGAGAAAATGTGAGTCCATGTTTTCAAAAACATGTTTCAGAAACACCCATTCATAATTTCGTAGACTACATTTTCGAAATAAAGAGAAGAATCCTCACTCTTCAACACTAATAACTCCAACATTTCTAAACATCTTCGTAAAAGGGTTGACAATGAAATAGTTTTTTGTATGAAAATAAATCGCTGGCATGATGAAGAGAATCATTGGTTCGACTATACATTCAATTCTGTATGCAGAATAAAGAAAAGGAAACACCATAGTCGACAACTGACCACTGTTGTTAAGGTATGATGCTAGGAAGCAATCATTGCAAAAATAAGTGGACAAATAAATAAATCCTAGCTCTTTCTCATGACATCGATCAAAAGCTGCAATAAAAAGAGGGTTTTCCAAAAAAAGACACCATTATCTAAAATCCAACTAAAATTTCAACAAGACCGACAAAAGAAGCCAATAAAAGAGAAGGTAAATAATGTTAAAGGGGAGAAATTTCGGAATAGCAGTATCCATACAAAAAGCAACAACATTTTCCGGCAACAAAGGAAAAGTTTCCTTCTATACTGCAAAAAAACTAAGAAACACATTAAATAACAATAGGAGCAACATTCATTGATTATTTTAATCTGAAAATGGTTTAGGAAAACAATTCATTTTCATCTTTACTTGCTTTCTATATACTTGAATATTAGAATAAACAAAATAGTACAACTTAAAAATCCAAATTTATTGCATTTTATAACCACTACGCAAGAACAATATTTTGAAACATTTTTCTAAAAGATGGGCAAGTTAAATATATGATAATTATCCTCATTGTTAATTCAACTATAATATTATATATACTATATATATATATATTATTATATTATATATATATTATATATATATATCATAATACAAAAGTTCAATATTTCAATATTAAGGAAAAAGTTCCCCATAGTGAAAATGATTAGATGGCACTGATGCAAACCTTTTTAATATAATATTAAACAGACATTAATTACGATAAATTGATATTTTTCAAAGCCTAAGTTTGCATTTTATCAAGTTATCATAAGTTTCATACAAACATAAAAACTTTGTAACTATATTGAAGTTATAATAAACTCCACACTATACCTTTTAAGTTGGCCTATTTTTTAAATGATAAGTGCTCATTAATAATCTAATAATACAAAAAGTATGCTCAGTGATTATTTTGGTTTAAAATGTTTGAAAATATAAAAGAATTCAACATATTGAGTACACATTTCCAAATGTGTGAGATTTAATAGACCCCTATACATTTCTCTATGCTTCAAAGTAGAAAATTTATAAGGGAAATATTTACATTGAAATTTTATTTATATTATTATGTTGAAAGATAATAATAATAAAATTTATTTATATTTTTTAGATAAATTGAACACAAAATAAAATAAAACAAAATGGATAAATAAAATATACAATTAAATTAATTTATTTCTAAAGATAACTATAAATTAAAAGTAAAAACACTTGACATTTCATTTGCATCTCGTTTTTCTTAAATTATTACATAAATTTAAAGTATTAATCATCCACAACATGAGAAAAATGATTTACCTACTAATATTATTATTACTACTATTAATTTAATCATCAATTGATAATTGTTTTATAATAATTTTCTTTTTATTTTTAAGGGCTAATTGTAATCCGAAAGTATAATTTGAAGGATTAATAGTAAAATTATTCATTTTTTTTTCTTTAATTTGAAATAATGACTTGACCTATTTTAAACTTATCATATGACAAGTTAGTGTCCTTATCACCTTGCAACATCATGTTTTATCTTTCTAGTACACTTCACGGAATAATTTGACATAATGTCCAAGCTTCTTCAATTATTTTGTAATTCTTCAAATTCTTTTAGTTATTCATAAATATGCAATGTTGACTTTTTATTAATTTTAATCATTTGTGAATTTGTAATGTTAACTTTTATAATTCTTTTTTTTGACATATTTATATACTTTGTTTTTTATGTGGCACTCTTCGTATCATAATTTGAGCTTTTTGTCCCTAAGATGTTTGAAGTGTTCACCAACAATATTAGGTTTATTTGAACTTTAATATTAAAATAGACATTTAAATTCATATCTGTGGAAGCCTAAGTTTGCAATTTATCAAGTTATCATAAGTTTCACACAAACATAAAAACTTTGTAACTATATTGAAGTTATTGTAAGCACCACACTATACCTTTTAAGCTGGCCTATTTTTTAAATGATAAGTAATTATTAATAATCTAATAATATAAAAAAGTATGGCGAGTGGTTATTTTGGTTTAAAATGTTTGAAAAAATTAAAAGAATTTAACATATTCAATACACATTTCAAAATGTCTCAGATTTAGTACACCCCTACATATTTATCTATGCTTCAAAGTAGAACATTTATAATGGAAATAATTTTATTGCATATTTATTTATATTATTATATTGAAAAGATAAAAATAATAAAAACCATATATATTTTTAAACAAATTGAACATAAAAATAAAATAAAACAAAATGTTTAAATGAAATATACAACTAAGTTAATTTATTTCTAAAAACTAACTGTAAATTAAAAGTAAAAACACTTGACATTGAATTTGGTTTTTCTTAAATTATTACATAAATTTAAAGTCTCAATCATCCACAACATGATAAAATTGATTTACCAGCTAGTATTATTATTATTACTATTATTTTAATTGTCGTTTAATCATTGTTTATAATATTTTTTTTATTTTTATTTTTAAGGCTAAATGTAATCCGAAATTATAATTTGAAAGATGAATAATAAAATATGAATTTGTAATGTTGACATTCTCAATGCTTTTTTTTTAACATATTTATATATTTTGTTTTTTATTTGGCACTGTTCGTATTATAATTTGAGCTTTTTATCCCTAAGATGTTTGAAGTGTTCACTAACAATATTAAGTTTATTTTATCTCCTTAAATTCAAGCGGAGTTTATGGGTTTTACCTGTTACTCACCTACTATAGCCTATGGCCCAACTATTTCCCAACTGAAAAAAGTAGTTTGGATAAGTATAAATAAACCTCCATGGGAAGGCCTAAAGGAAGAGAAAATATTAGATATTGATATTATAGTTGATTACATCCTTGATTAAGTCTGAAGAAATCCTTATGCCTGCTGCACTCCCAAGTCATAGGAAACCTCTATTTCCTTTTTGAGATGTCCTTCATCCCTTCATGCCATCTTTGTGTATACCTATGGAGGAGGATTGCTGAGCCTCAACGGGAAGGATCTGGAGGACAATTTCGCTTAGTGCAAGCGGATGACTCAGGTGGTAGTTTTTCTGTATTTTCTTTAGTTTACATCAATAAAGAGGTAATGTCTTGTTCCTGATGTTTATTTTCTTTATGCATTAATCTATGTTATGATCTTCTTATAATATCTTGTGTTAATGTTTATTTTCTTACATGCTTATATGACCTAACACCTATATCATGAACATGCTTTCTATTAGTGTTTTTTTATATGCTTTGCTTGAATTAGTTGCAAGTTCTAAGGCATTGGAAGAAGCAGAGGGGTTCGACCATACGAGAACGACCTCAAACATGGGACCTCCAGGTAATACCTCTTCTTCCTTCTTTCATAGTTTAAGTATTAGGACTACTTGTTTACATGTCTCTTTATGATGCATTCCCTCCACTCTATTGGGCTTCTCATCCCAATACATGTTGAGTCCCAAACTTACATCTTCCCTACATACCTTTTTAGCCTTTTTCTCCAGTTACCTGAACCTCTAAGCTATCAAATCATTGCATATTAGTTTAAAATGAGCATATAAATGGTTTCCTAACTATGTTTTGTGACTGCTCTTTAATTTAGATTTTTGTTCAACCAGCTGCGGAATCTGTCACTTTCCGCACCCAGAATCAGTTTTGACATCCTTTTTGTTAAGCTCTATGTTACAGGTGTCTATTGAAGAACTCAACCACATGGGCAAGCTACAAAGGACATGGACATGGAATATGTCCCCTTGGTTCAGCGAAATCATCCACAGAAGCCCGTGGTCAAGGCTGGTCAAACAGTGGTCAACACAAGGAGTTTAGCGGTGGCACCACTTTGTTTTCATCACAAGGAGGATTGTGTGGCAAGGTCCTGAGTTTTCTTTGTGAAAATTTCATAATTAATTTATATTTATAACTTTTCTAAAATATATGGTTTTTCATTTTATAATTAAAATAAAAAAATTTAGTCAAGTAAAATATAATAATAATTTATATGTATGGATGTTTTCAATATATTTAAATACAAATTTATAAAATTGTATAAATTAAATGGTATCAAATATGAGTATAAAGTAAGTTGACGAAGACCAAATTTCACAGTATTATGAAGTTCCTATAGAACAAAAACCAGTATAACTCAATCTTGTTAAGTTTGGCTAAGATTTATTGTGATGCTTTTGAAGTATCTTGTGGGTAGAAAGTAAATTGAGAAAAGACCAAATTTCACACTATTATGAAGTTCTCATGAAACAAAAACTAGTATAACTAAATCTTGTTAAGTTTGGCTAAGATTTATTGTAATGCTTTTAAGGTATCTTGTGAGTACAAAGTAAATTGAGAAAAGACCAAATTTCACAGTATTATGAAGTTCCCCTGAAACAAAAACCAGTATAACTGAATCTTATTAAATTTGGCTAAAATTTATTGTGATGCTTTTGAGGAGTCTGAGAGACAGCACTAGTTTTTCAGACAGCTAGGCGGCGAAATCGTCCCCAGAGCCATCCCGCGAGCATTGACACACACCGACGTTACTTTATTTGCAGTCGTTGAAGTTATCTCAACATTTGTCAAAGTAATTCCTGTGCAGGCAACTCTCTTGCTGCACGAAAAGTTCACAGCTACATTCGTCGATGACGTTCCTTGTATGTTTCTATACGTGACATCTTGTACTTGCACTGCGGATGGCTGCACACAACAACATGACGCACAGTATTATTGATACCAAACAATAATACCAAACTTCAAAACCAATTTGTCTAAATATTATTGCAGTATAACATAGTTTTTACCTCTATGCATTTAGTGGAGAGCAGATGTTCGTAGGTGAAGTTTATATTATATATTAATAAATAAATAAATAAATAAATAAATAATTTATGGAATTTAGATTTCTTTTTTCATCACATAAAAGTTAAACAATTATTTTATATTACAATAAAATGAAACACAATTGTTTTTTAAGAGAATTTATATTAACTTTGATGATTGGAATTAGGGACGTTTACGGTTATAGGGGTCTCTCTGAGTTGGGTGAGATTTCGGGAATTACCAAATTCCGTGATTACCGATTCTTTACCTAAAGATGAAATTCTATGTAGTTGCCAATTACTAACCCGATTGATAGCATCTAGAAGATAAAATAAATGGGAAATTTAACCTATATTATGTGCGCTTAAACAAGTATTTTGGAATTAAGGTTGATGGCAACATCCACAGACTTCAAAATGATATTTTAAGGACGGCTAGAACTAAACTCATATTAAGACGTATTCAATCTATATATTTTACTGTGGCATGTTGAGAAAATATGGATCACCTGAATTTTACAAGGTGAAGCGGAATCGCAATAGTACTGATCAATGATAATTGGATTCTTAACATTATGAACAACTATGTCTTCAAATCTGATATTTCGTGCATAGCCAGAACCGCCCTGTATATTTACAAAAGCATGAATTTTGTCATAACCATCCTAGATAATTCAGGTATTTACGAACTGCAGTTCATTGCCGTAAGATGAATAGAGATAATTAAAGGAGCCATACACCTGTTAAACCAACCTGCCAAGTCTTGATTCTGGCTCCGTTGGATGTTCCGACAAAAGTGATGTTTTGGACTAGAATGTCATCAATTTTGGCTTCTGCTCCATTCTTTCCCAGACTTCCAATGCTGCACAAAAGAAAAGTACAATTTAGATTTCATCTTTACTGATTGTATTTTCTGCAGGATAAGATCCAAAATACTCATCTCACCTGATGCCATGGCCTGGGCCACACTTTATGTTTTTGATATTAATAGTAGATGAGCCCGACGAAATGGAAATGCAATCATCCCCTGATATAGAGTATTTATAATCATAGTTAGCAGAACCTTTTATGTTTATTGTGTCTTTGCCAATCTGAACTTTAACTAAGTGAAATTAAGATTTGCACTTATAGCAGCTGCGGTGAGATAGAAAATGGATCTATGCAAACCAGTGAAATCACTAACTTCTAACCTGTCTGGATGACACAGTTGTTTATTTGGGCATCCTTAACTCTTTGTAAATGAATACCATCAGTGTTTGGGCTTTTTTCAGGAGCTTGTATCTGAAGCCCGCTTAATTGGATATCAGAAGAGTCGACCACTACGAGATGCATTCGTTGGCTATTGACAAATTGCAAATTTTTTATCAAAACATTTGAACATCGACTAATAGTCATTGCCTGTAACACCAACCCAAAATCCAAACAACCAGATGAGCACAGCCTTGAACTAAAATTTACAGAGAGATTAAAAAAACCGTTTATAATAAGGTGATCATTGCGTCTTTTTTCAAGGAAATAAACAAGGTAATCAAGATAAGATTGCCGGCTGGAAACAAACCGGTGGAGCCGCATCCAAGCAACCCTGCACACAAGAAATTTGACGTGATTAATATAAATTGAAGGAGCCGGTTTATACTAATTTGTTGTTTAATGGTAAGTGTTGGGTAGGGGAAAGATTTTGGATGATGCTTGTGAAAAGGCTAGAAGTGGAGTCGGTGGAGTCGAATGCGGAAGAGATGGAATATTAACGAGGATTGCGACAGGATTTTCAATGGCGGCTGACCTGGAGGATAAGAGCAGCGTATGGAAGGAGATTGCCAGTGCCATGTGTGCAACGTTTATTGGGCAAATGACTGGGGTGTATTGGGCAAATGACTGAAACCTTTTGTTTGGTTTACCAGGACCACCCATTTTTTAGTGGCCACATGTACACAACGGTGAGGTGAAACAGAACAGTTAAAGGGAACCCTTACTTTTTGTTTGTTAACCTTGCAGGATTTAGACCACCAATCTTGGCCTTGACCATCAATGACACCGCCACCTTCTATTGTCAACCCAGATATACCATAAAATCGAATCCACAGATTAAGTTCACTGCTATTCCATGTAGATTGTTTATTGGGTGCAACTATTGTTCCAGTAATCTGCAAATTTATGATTTTAGCAAATAATTTAACATCAAATTTTTATGATCATCTTAAAAAGCATACAATCCAATATTCAACTTTCCCACCTCTACTGAAATATGAGACTTGCAAGGGCCAAAAAACGTCACTGGCTTAATTAGAAATGTCTTCCCCAATGGTACTTGCAATACTGCGTTGGAAGATGCCATGCATGCTGCTTCCCATGCTTCTATGAATGCCTATAAATCACAAATGAGAAACAATACGTAGGTATTATAACAACGATAATAATCTAATCAAATTTTCTTGTTTGCGAAAGAAAGGATTTAACTAGTTCTCTGAAAGGAATAGGCACATATCTTTGGCAGTTACCAGAGAGCAAAAAAATATTTATTCCTAGTGCATGAATACTAAACAGATTTTAAGTCTGAAAATAAAACAGAGGTAAAGACCGTGGGACGGAATTTTCCTAAAATCTAAGAGTTCTGTCAAAGGGACGGTATTAATTTAAAAAGGTGCGCGCCCACTGGCTCCAAGGATTATAGATGAATATATGCGAAGTGCATCAAACTTTACAACAAAAATATCAAATGAATATTGAATCTTTATAATTGATTAAAATATATTCACCGTCCGATCATCTATTAAACCGCCGGCATGTGCACCGTAGTCCATGACATTGAATATCGGTGAAGAGCTGGAATCACTTTTGCTCAGCACCTTTCTATGAGTAGCCCAACTTGAATCCACCATTAACAGCGCCATAATAGCAACAACTGAAGCGAACGTAATCTGCACATAATTTATTTGTTCAAAACGACTCGTACTGTTTTCACGCACAGAAAATTAGAAATCACAAACATTGTTTGCAAGGAATTACCACCAATTTGAAATCCATCGCGATAGTTCGGAGGTCGAACCCTCGTTGTAGCCGACAGGTGCTAGAAACTTGTTTCATAGAAGGTAGAAGAGCGGGGATTTTATAGTGCCTGTAACTTGTTTTTTGTTTGTTTTTTCTTCTTTCTACCTAAACCTTGATAGACTCGGGTTGGTCCATTTTATTTTTTCCAAACGCACTGTGGCCATAAAAATTGACCAACTCTCACTGGGCATTGAGGAAACTCATGTTGCTGTAACATATTCAAATACCAGAGGACAAGGAATAGTTTGATGGTTACTCATTTTTCGGAGTCTCCATACTTGATTTTATCAATATTTCACGCCAACTGAATAATATGAACGCTGAGTCGACTGCCGTTTTTGCCTTTCCACTATCGAATCGAATGATGAAATTAACCTACTACAAATGTTAAAATGATAATATCCCAGAGTCGTAGTACCCCCGCATTATTCGTGGCTGCTGCCAAAAATCTTAACTTGTGTATATTGATTGATGGAGGTATTTTCCGAACATTCACATTCCATTCCCGATTCCTACGGATAGTCTGAAATGAGTCACTCTCTTTGACCTGATACGGTGATGGGCCGTAAATTGCGTTTCTTCTTCGGAAGTCTTCATGGAAGGGTGCCTAGTTGTTATGTGCATGTCTATATCTGTGATGCTGCCTAGTTGTTATCTGCATGTCTATATCTGTGATGCGCTACTTCCTTCGAATTCTTTCTACATCGGTGTACCTAGATGTGATCTTGGTGTTTGGATGCTTGATCTCTTACATGTGAAAATTAAATCGAATGCCGTGACTTTATTGGGGGTTGAAATATGGTTGGTATTGTAATAAAATGTATTTTTTTTTCCTGGGTAGCGTTGATGCATTTATTTTTCCATGCGTTGTAATTTTCTTCTCCCTCTTTATATTTTACATGGTAATTATATTTTATGTGTAATTAAATATTTGATTATTAGGGTTATTGGTTATTATGAGATACAATTAGTTTGTAAAAGGTTGTTTAGACCTAGTTAAATGTGAAAGATTTTTTCTAACTAATTGTTTTTACATAAATTACTGCATGGTGAGATATTTTCTTTTTCAAATGAGTGATTTTGTGTTTAAGATAGCATGCTTACTTTAAGATGTATTTATATTTGTGTTATTATATTGTTTAATAGAAAGTGATTTTCCTTGCCCAAATGAGTGATTTTGTGTTTCATATGTATTTATATTTGTATTATTACATTGCTTAATAGAAAGTTCTCCTCAAAAAATTATGTAATAATGTCTATTTTCTTATATTTTAACATAGTATGAGAGGAGGTCTACTCCCCACTCCCTCATGAGTATGCCCATAGAAACAAAAAATTAACAGTATATATGTTTGTTGTGAGCATTAGAATAAGTTATTTTCCCATCATTTGAACATTCACTAAATTTGTTGCTAAGGAGCGAAGAGATTTGTAAAGGGCGTGACTATACTCTTAAACTAGCCTATGTTCTAGGATAGGGACACTCATAAAGTACGCTATGTTTTGGGATAGGGACATTCATAAATGGAAAAAAAATATATGGGTGGCAGGTCACTATCACATACTCATGAGACTACATCACTCAACACTCACTTGAATTCATTAGGTTAACAAAGTTTTACATACAAATAGGATTAGGTTATTGTTGAACAAATTCCTAAAATATAGGATTCACCAACTCATCAAAGATTAATTAAGAAAACAGTGCTAATGACACATAAGAAGTTTTAATTGTAGGAGAATCTTCTAGATTTCTCCATTATTCCAACACTTCCCCTTAACTGAGAATTGTTTTTTCCACCTCTCTTGTACCATCATTACTGTATAGTTTGACATTCTTTTGTAATGGTATTGGTACTACATTACATTGGTTTTTTTTAATCTTTTGTAACTCCTTGGTATATTTACTCTATGTTGTAACCAATCTTTATTCACCCTTTTTCCATATCTCAAGACCTAATCAATAATGAAATTCATCAATGTCTTTCATTTCAAAATCTTATGAGAATTGTCCTTTAACCTCATCAATTAACTTACAAACGTTACTTGTTATAATAAGATCATTAACATAGATAGAAAGCATAATAAAATGTCGTTTTTGATATGTATACTTTTACTTTTCATAAAACCTTTATGAAGAAAGAAAGAATCAATCTTCGCATACTATGATCTTGGTGCCTAGTTCAATCCATATAATGCTTTCTTTAAGTTTCATACAAGGTCCTTTTGACCCTTTTTAACAAGCCTTTTTGGCTGAACAAGATATACTTCTTGTTTTAGTTCCCCAATCAAGAAGACAAACATCTAGCTGATGTAGTTTGCATTTATTTTTTGTAGCTAAATCATTCATCAATCGAATTGTATTTAAATTAGCTACAAATGCAAAAGGTTCTACATAATCAATTCCCTTTTTTTGTGAGTATCCTTTTGGAACTAACCTAGCTTTATGTTTATATATATTTCCATCAACTTTAAATTTAGGTTTGAATTACCAGTTGGATCCACTGGGTACCTTATTTTCATGAAATTCCATTAAATATCAAGTATATTTATTCATTATAGACTCATATTATTCCTTCATTTCATCTCTCCACTCTTTATGCTCATTAGATTCTTCAAAATTCAAAGGTTCTATGGCATTTATAATTTTAGTCATTAAGGTGTAATCTTTAAATCTTACTGGTGGTTGAGTTTGATGAAATGATCTTGTTGGTACTTAGTTTATTTCATCTCTTCTCTTGCTTCATGTGAATCATCTCTTCCTCTTGATTGCACTATGGTTGCTAGAGGTATCTATGTCATTGGATTCTTCCTCTTTCTATCCATGCTTATCAGCTACTTCCTCTTTGACATCATCATATTGATAAGGAATATGTCATCCAGCATACCTGTCATTCTTATGGCCTTCACGTGCAAGCACATGAAATAATACATATCTTCATGCAAAATTTTTATGTGTGCAAGGATCAAACAACTCATATGATTTATGGTCAAAACAGTAACCTATGAAAAATCACTTAATAGCTTTTGCATCAAGATTCTTCCTAGCTTCTTTTTGGACATAAGAAAATGTTTTTCTTTCGAAGATTATCAAATGAATTGTTGTTGGTTTATAACCATAAAGTTCTTGAAAAGGAGTCTTATGATCTAAGCTTTTAGTCTGACTTCTAATTTTGAAGTAAACAACAGTGAAAAATCTTCAACCTAGAAAGAATTGGTAAGATTCTTACCTTTTAACATGCTCCATGCACATTCTACTAGGCTTCTATTCTTCCTTTTAGCTACACCATTTTGTTATGGAGTATATGGGAATGTGTATTGTTGCACAATTTTTCATGGGAGTTCCAGTACTTGATGAATTCAATTGAGATATATTATCCCCCTTTATCTGATCAGAAGATCTTGATGTGTTTTCTTGTTTTCTTTTCAACCAGATTTTTGAACTTCTTAAAATATTGAAATACACCACTCTTCTTTTTCATGATGTATATTTAGTAAAATCATCAATAAATATCAATAAGTAATATGCTCCACCTAATAATCTAGTCTGCATAGGACCACATACATATGTATGCCCCAAGTTCTAGAACATCTCTATTCCTTTTCTCTATATGAGTAGGGAACTCTTCCCTATTCATCTTCCCTAAGGCGCACCCCTCACATGTAGAATATTCATGCTTAAGTGTTGGAAGCACTTCTACTATTCCTCATTTTTTATGTAGCAATAGATCATCATGATTAATGTGGTCATGCCTTTGATGCTAAAGATTTTTTGTTGTCATTGTTGTGGATTCCAATTCTTGATGAGTTTTGGTTGTCACATTAAAATTAATAAACCTCCAATTCAAATTCCCATTACAATGACCTAGAATATATCCTACATGTCTTTCACCACATAATGTGAGTTTACAAATTCCAATTTCAACCCCTGATATGTTATGGTATAGACTACGTTAATTTTAGTTAATAATGGTATCTTCTATGCTTAGCCCAATTTACTTCAATGTTCCTTTAGCAATCCAATAACAATTTCCAATTATTTCCAGTAGCAATCACATTAATCATTAATCACATGCTAGTAAATGTAGATAGGACGTAAAACAAAATGTAGAAGACAAGACAAGGCAAGAGAACACTAGATTTGGCAGATCTAAAGGAAAAACCCCAATGTGGGGAAAACCCTTTGATCAATTCTTCTTATTATTAAATCAAAATTTCAATAGAGAGAGAGAGTATAAAAGTCAAATTCAATTGACCAATACAAAGTCAAAAATTTATATAGTCAATTATAGTCAAACCTCATCCCTAACTAGAAAGTCAACACTGGTCAAAAAAATAGTCAAACACATCCTTCGAAGCTTGGTCAAAGGAAGTCAAACTCAACCTCTAACAGTGGTCAAAAGTCAACTAAAAAAAATAACAAATTTTTTTGTCAAACTCATTGAAGTCTGTGGTCAAATAGGCATGTGGTCAACATAGGTCAAACAACCCATAAAACCTTGATTTCCATGTCAGAAAATGCAAGCTAAGAAAATCAAAATTCTTCCCTAAAAACTGCAGTAAAAAATGGTCGAGGTCATGTCGGTCAATGCTGGTCAAACAGTATGAAATTATGCAATTTTGGTTCTGCAATTTAGCCCAGAAAACTTCGACCTTCTTGTGACACGTGAGAGAGAGAGAAGCTGCCTAATAGATGTAAGAACCAATCTAATGAAGAGAGATAAAAATGTGAGAGTGATGGATGTCCGAATGAGGTGTGAGGTCTATTGTATTTATACACTTCATTGTGGGTGAAGAGACACATCCATTCAGTTTCTTGAGCCTAAATAATGATGAATCCAACTTGATTAATTTCCACATGAGTGGGCATAAATTCAAAGTAACACTTCTTCTTTTCCGAATGAGATCAGCTTATATCAATCTTGGACCTGTCGAAAAGAGGAATCCAATACAATCATCATGTCCATAAAATGAGTTTTCCTAAGGTCAAATTTTGCCCTAGTTTCCAATTTTTAACAAACTAAGATTAAATTCTTCTTAAAAATAGGCACATGCATAGCATTATGAATTAGTTTAACATGATCATTATGTAATGTCACTGATATGTCACCATACCATTTATTTCATGTACATAATCATATCCAAGATATATGTTTGTACCATTATTAGTTCCCTTAAAGTTCTCAAACCAATGCTTATTATAGGACATATAGATGGAGGCTCCAAAATAAACAACCCAAGTATTTTTATTATCTATTTTTAGTAGATAGTGAAACACATATAACACATAGTCTAAAGGTTTTGATGTCATCATTCATCATTTCTCCTTTATTAACAAAATTACCAGTGTGCCTCTTATTTTTATGCCTAGACTCATGTTATTTCCTTTTCTTGCAATCTCTAGAGTAGTGTCCAAACTTGTCACAGTAATGAAAATTAATATCAACCTTTGGAAATGCCATACTTGGTTGTGGTTTTGCAAATGGTGGCCTACCAAATCATGGCTTTCCATGTGGTGAATTTCCTCCTTTATTACCATCCAAATACTTCCTCTTGAATGGTGGCTTCCCTTTTTCCCTTAACACCAAATCAAAAATTTGAGATTTAAGGTTCCTTTGCCTTTCTTCCTATTGCATAAATATACCTGCCAAGTGATAAAATGTGGGAGCCTTCTCCCCTTTTGTAAGTCCTATGATGAACATTTGATACTCTTCTAGCATTCCATTTAAGGTTATAGTGACTAGGTGAGTGCTAAATACTTCTTCACCTATATCTCAAAGAGTATATTTAAATTCCTTAATTCATGAAATAAAATTACTAATGCTTTTATTTTCTTCCATTTTATAGAGAAAATCTTACTCTTTAGAGACAAGATTCAATTTTTATTCTTCAGTTCATACAAATCCTTGTGTGTTTTGCATGTCTCATTCAATGTATTTTAATCTTTGATATACATTATATTGTTTTATTTTACAGACATTCTTAGTAGCACTTTCGCCATAGTCTCTCTCTTATCCCATTCTTAAATTGATTTAGTTGTAGGTCCTGCAGCTTCCTCTAGATTCACTTCATCGACACATGCTATCAACCAGATATTGTATCCTTAATCAATTTCTACATTTTAAACTTCCAATTCATGTAATTGGTGCCATCCAAATTGTTTTCTTTATTAATATATGATTATGTTAAATAATTAGCCTTATATAAATTTCAAATCAATCAACTATTTTTAAGGCCACACCCAACAATGGACTATTTAAAAAGAAGAAGAAATAATTTAAGAAAATTTCAGATAACTTTGAACCAAGTTTATCAAATTTCGTAGTAGTTGATTTCGTAGTCGCTCCTCACTTACTTCCACACATTCATTCACCAAGGATATAACATTTTGTGATAATTCCAATGTGTTGACTCTTCAACATGTATACTCCTCTTGAATGGTGGTTTCCCCTTTCCCTTAGCACTAAACTAGAACTTTCACATTTAAGGTTTCTTCGCCTTTCTTCCTCTTGCATAAGTATGCCTGCCAACTCATCAAATCTAGGACCCTTCTCCCTTTCTATAAAACCTATGATGAACATTTGACACTCATCTAGATTCCATTTAAGGTTATCGTGATTAGGTCAGTGACAGATATTGCTTCACCTATATCTCCAAGAGTATCTTTAAATTACATCATTCTTGAAATAAAATTGTTCGTGCTTTCATTTTATTACATTTTAATAGACAAAATCTTACACCTTATAGATAGGAGTCAAATTTTATTCTTCAATTCATACAAATCCTTGAGCATTGTCTAGGTATCATTTGATGTCTTGAAATATTTGATATGCAGTATCATATTGTCTTTTACATACAATCTTAGAAGAAGCTTCACCATAATCTCTCTCTTCTCCCAAAATTGAATTGATTTAGTTGTAGGTCCTACACCTTTCTCTAGCTTCACTTCATCACCACTTTTTGTCGACCAGAAATTGTATCCTTCCATCAATATTTTCATTTTAAAAATGCAATTCATGCAGTTAGTACCATCCAACTTGGTTTCTTTGTTTAAGTATGATTATTATAAAAAATTATCCATATCCAACTTTCAAATTAATCAATAGTTTTTGAGGCTACACACAACTATGGACTATTTAAAAATAAGCATAATCAACTTAAGAAAAGTTAAAATATCGTCAAACCATGTTTATGCAATTTTGTAGTAGTTGATTTTGTAGATCTCCTTGCTTACATCCACATCTTCTTGCATCAAGGCTATAAAATTCTATGATTCGTCGAGTCTGGTCACTCTACGATATACATACTCCACAAATGGCTTGCAACTTTATATGTAACTATGTTTTCAATTTTTTTTTATTTTTATATAGAGTTAACGTGGAGTGAAAGACAACAGCCTCACATGTGAACATCAATATGATGACCTGGATATATACAAGAATCCACTAACACTCTAGTCCTAGACCTTATGAATCCCACAATTTAATGGAGATTTAAATAAAAAGCACTACAAATGGAATCTATCCTCTTGCGTCAAGGAGTTTGACATGAGTTCACCAGCTAATCACACAATTTTTTTCCAATTGTTTCATTTATATTCCCAATCTCTTCTTCTCATTCACACATTCTTGTTGGATGTATATACATAAAGAAATAAATATATACACCTAAATACCACTTGTATTTATGTGTATATAATGTTCTTCTTTATTAGATTGATAGGGATTTCAAGGACATACAAGGCTAAAAATCCTCACTTTGGATTCTAGCAACATGTCTTGAGGAAATAAAAAAATGGCACTACTGCATGACCATCAACATATTGTAAAGTTTCATTTTCCATCATCTCAAAAAAAAAAAGATCACTCATCTGCACACAATATCTCAGCAAAACTACAACATCCTCGTTATATAGTAGGAATCTCCACTCTTCACATAACACATAACACACTTCTCACAAAATCTCCCAAAATTTAGATAATAAATGTATATGACTCAATCTAACTAGATACACAACCCTTGTTTTGACCCATCCAGCTACATCTAAGCTCACTTCACATGGCTTGCATAAAATTACTCATTCATTATTTGCATTTATGTACACATTCAATGCACTTGTTCACAACAACAACTCGAATTTATCCAACGCACCATTAGCATGGTCGACCCAACTCTAAAAGTTGAATAAATGGTTAGAATGTACAATCACATTGGCTAGCATAGCTAATGGATCAGTTAAAGTACCTTCCTTCTAGGCTTGTATTCATCCTAGCACCTGGATCAAAATATCTACCATGATCAGTATCAATCATCTTCAACTCACCAACATATACATAGCAATCACGCCTTGCACTTTCCTTCACCCATCTCTAAGAATTGAGTCACACACCACATTCACAATAGCCAAATTAAACTCCAACCTCACAACCCTCAATGTGGCTCTGGTACCAATTCATAAATGGAATATCAAATATGAGAAAGATTACAACTCACTAGTGAGACAATCACTCACTGAAGAGGCTACATTATTCAAGAATTTGTTAGGGTCCAACCCTAACCCCTTTATTTATGAAATAAGCCCAATGGGCCAAGTCATAGTCACTGTTAGTTAGAGTGTAAATAAAGCCTGCATTAATAATTGTAATTGGTTGACCTGCATTAGAGAAAAGGGACCACAGTTAGTTGTAAATGGGCCATAGTTAATAAAATAAAGTGGTTAACCTGAGTTATGCAAGGGACCACTAGTAGTTAGGGTTTTGGATGTCATTTAGCTATAAATAGTCTTAGTTACTAAAGGAAAGATCATCGATTCTGATTGTAGTCAAGCTCTACTCTGCTGGAGGTTTCCACCTTAAAGAAGCAAGTGAACATTGAATCTATTTCTGAATAATAAAATACTTTTTGTTTTTATCATTTTATTTTGTGTTATGGGCTACATTTGTTCACATTTATGGTATTGTGGAATTTCATGTAGGTTGAGAGCATAACAAGTGGTATGAGAGCACTTTAAAGGGCCGGTTGTACCTCCAATTTTTGCAGATATTTTTGTTTTAGCCTAGAAATGTGTTCTTCCATCTTTAACCATGGGATCCATCATTGAGCGCATAAACCTACGAATTTGGGGATGCACACACACATGAAATACAAGAGGTGGTCACGCTTGTTATACTTCCTTGTAACCCCTGTGGGTACCCCATCGAGTAGTAGCGCATTAGATGGACCACGAACTAACTACACTTCCATGTACCCTTGGGTATTTCGAAAGCCCCCTAGGCTCACCTGAAACCTAGCCTTAAATTAGCCGTCAACCATCTTGCTGCTACTCGCATGTACTATAGGGTAGTTGGGTATTACAACTAAGGGTATAGTCGGTCCTCCTTAGTTAACACCCTAAAATATTGGGCCGAGTACTATTGTCAGACCCCTTTGTATTTTGTGATATGTAGCACCTGACACTCCTTTGTGACCATAGCTCCCTCTGCCATCTGAAGATCGACCACTACTTTATCTTCCAGATCACATCCAATAGTTGGGGTTTTGTCACCGCAATGCAAATAAGATCCAACAATTAAAGTTCTACCATCATCGTACAAATCAGATCCAACAAATGGGGTTTTGTCACTACCGTGAAACTCACATTTAGTAGTTGGGGTTTCACAGTGCTGATCAAACTCTTTGTGCAGTGAGGCTTGATGCTACTACAATCTAGGCCCTACTTTCACAGGACATTGGGTAGGATCAAGTTTTTCGGAATTTGGCCACTGTAGTATTGATCAGCGGAGAGTAAAACATGACACTTGCAAGAGACTTAGAACATAAGCTTTAGGATGACGAGCTAATCATAGTGGTACCATTCACTTGTCAGCCCCAATTTTCTGGCGGTCCCAAATTTTTCCCAAGTGACTCCGAGTGATCGCCACCGATAGATTCCTGTGATCGCCGTATTTTTAAGAATCCTACTCCTATGTAACTGATCAGGTTTTGTGTATGGTAGGTACCAAATCTCAAATAATGTCCTATGAAAAGATAAAGAGCCTTGAAAAAGGGTTAGATGAGTTCCAGGGAAATATGGAACAAATTACCTCACAGCTTTCACTGCTCACCAATATGATGCAGAGGCCTCATCTAGAGGATCATAGTGTTGATGAACACCTCGAAGAAGAATCGAACCATCACATTCACTTCCATGGAAATCACCAACATTCCCACCCTTGGCCACCCAAGCTAGACATGTACAAATTTGATGGCTCTAATCCTACAATATGTGTAGCACAAATGGAACAATATTTCTCCCTTAATGATATCTGCAAAGATCAAACTAAACTACGGGAGCCCTTTAATTGAACCAAGAGAGATGGAAATGGTGGTAGTTGCATCAAAAATGTTATCCCGAGAACATAACTTGGCACATGCTATCAAAAGCCGTATGTGACTGCTTTGACAGGGAATCTAATTTTTTGGGTCATCTCACTAAGCTTTAGCAGACAGGCACAGTAAAATACTACATTGCAACCTTTGAGACACTGGCCATTAGAATTGATAGTCTAAGAGATGACTTTTACTTTGGTTGTTTCATCAATGATCTCAAAGAAGCCATCCAAGCCCATGTTTGAATGCACCACCCAGGTACATGGATGGATGCTTGCAAAAAGGCCATCAAGGTGGAACTAGCCTTAGCTTCCCAGTCCACTCGTTAAAATTTTGTAGACAAGGGGTGTCCCACCTAGGCTAAGGGCCCTACCCAAACACTTAAGGCTCAAAAAGTGTCTCCAGAAGAAATGGTTGAAAGAAGAAAACAAGGATTGTGCTACTACTATGATGAAAAATACTCCTTGGGGCATAAATGCAAGGAACCAAAATTATTTCAAATTGATGCTACTAATATAAACTCATTTGAGGAAGCCTAAACCCTTGGTGGGCCCGAGGACGAAGTTGAGGAAACCTAGCCTAGAAATGATCTCACAGCTATGCCAAATGAACTAGTTATCTCACTACATGATTTGGTGGACATTTCTTCACCTCAAACTCTCCAAATCTGAGGCTTTCTTAAACATTAACCAGTAGTGGTATTGATTGATAGTGGAATCACTCATAACTTTATCCATAAGCGAGTCGTCAAAGTTTTTCATTATTTTTTCTGGGCAGTCTCTAATTTCCAAGTCCTTATCATTGATGGGGGAACCATGAAATGTGAAGGCCACTATGAAAATATAAAGCCTCAGATCGGAGACTACCACCTAAAGACCCACATGTTTTTTGTTGAAATGGGTGGTTGTGACATTGTCTTGGGTGATGAATGGCTTCACACATTAGGCCCAATCACAATGGATTTCGAAGAGTTATATATGAGATTTAAGAAGAATGACCACATTCATACATTACGTGGACTCTAGGTAGGTGCTCGCATCGAATGGAAAATATTTTGAGAAAGGGACATCATGGAGTCATCGCCCAATTTAATACCATCCAATCCATTGACTCCACTACTCCTCATATTCATCCTAAGATGCAACAAGCATTAGACTACCACCAGTAGGTATTTGATAAACATAAAGAGCTTCCACCCTCTAGGGGTGAACATGGTCATAAAATCCCTTTGGTCCCCAGGGCCCAACCACCTAATGTGCACCCATATCGATATCCTTTCGCCCAAAATAATGAAATTGAAAAACTCATCAAACAACTCCTTAAAGGTGGTGTTATTTGTCTCAAGATCAGTCCTTATTCATCATCAGTGGTCATGGTGCTAAATAAAGATGGTGAATGGCGCATGTGTCTGGACTTTTGGACCCTTAAAAAGTTCACTTTAAAAGACAAATTTCCTATTCCCGTTGTTGATTATATTCTTGATGAACTACATGGTGCTCAATTATTTACCAAGATAGATCTTTGCTCTATCTATCACCAAATATGCATGAAGGAGCTAGACATTCCCAAGACTACCTTTCAAGCTCATGAAGGCCATTATGAATTCTTGGTCACGACATTCGGTCTCTGTAATTCTCTATATACTTTTCAAAGCCTCATCAACCACCTACTCCAACCATATCTCTGAAAATTTGTCCCCGTATTATTTGATGACATTCTCATATATAGCCTAACCTTAGACAAACATATTCAACATGTAGACTTGATCTTGCAACTACTCTGGAATCATAAATTATTTGTCAAATTGTCTAGGTGCTCTTTTGGAATGGAATAAGTCGAGTATTTGGGACACATTGTGGGTCGTGAAGGAGTGAGGATTGATCTAAGAAAGATATAGGAAATGCAAGATTGACCCTAACAAAAAACCTTGAAGAGTTTGAGTGGATTCTTGGGTCTCACTGGCTATTATCGCAAATTTTTCACAATTATGCTCTCATTGCTAGACCCCTCACTAATATTCTCATGAAAAAGTCATTTCTCTCAATTGATGCAACTCAACAAGCATTTGTGGCTCTCAAATATGCCATGTGCTCCACTTCCACATTGGCCCTACCACATCACCAAATAGTTTATGGTTGAATGTGATGCTTCGAGTACTGGTATTGGTGTTGTATTAATGCAAGAAGGTTGGCCATTAGCCTTCACCAACCAAAAAATAAGTGGAAAACATATTGTTCAATCTACCTATGAGAAAGAAATGATGGCCATCTTACATGTAGTACACACCTAGCAGCCATACATGTTGGGGTGACATTTCCAAATCTGCATGGACCATCAAAGCCTAAAATATTTTTTGGAGCAACGTCTATCATCGCCATAGAAAAATAAATAGCTAGCCAAAATTTTGGGATATGATTATGAGATAGTTTACAAGAAAGGGCCTGACAATGTAGTAGCTAATGCTTTATCATGCCAATTTGAGGATGAAAGCACCATGATATCAATCTCTCTTCCCATACCATATTGGATTGAAGAGCCTCATAAGGAATGATTATCACATCCATCTCTCTCCTAAATTATTAATAATTGAGAGAAGATCCTAATTCCTCAGTTCACTACTCTTGGAAGGATGATATTCTTCGCTACAAGGATCGAGTAGTTATATTACTGAAATCCACCATCAAAACCTGCATTATGGAATAGTTGCACTCATCTCCAACTGCAAGTCATTTAGGGTTTTAGAAGAGTTATGCTCGCACTCATTGTTCTTTCTTTTGGACTGGCATGAAAAACAACATTCTTACTTTTCTAGTTGAATCTAATGTGTGTCAATGCAACAAAGGAGAAACAATCATGCTATCGTGAACCTTACAACCATTTCCACTCCTTGCTTTCGTCTAAATGGATGTTTCCATGGATTTCATCACTGGTCTCCCAAATTTGGGCAACAAATCCATGATCATGGTGGTTGTGGACAAGCTTTCTAAATATGCTAATTTTTGTGCTCTAGCCCACCAATTTACCCCCACTTTGGTGGCTCAAGGTTTCATGGACCATAGTTTCAAACTAAATGGCATGCTGACTTCCATTGTGTCTAATCGCGACCCCAATTTCACTAGCAAGTTTTGAAATAACTTTTCAAGCTACAAGGTTCACAACTCCAACTAAGTACCACATATTATCCCCAAACCGATGGTCATACAGAAGCAATCAACAAATTTTTGGAGACATGTCTAAGGTTATTCACTTCTGAAAAGTAGCATTAATGGGTACAATGGTTAGCTTTAGCTGAATGGTGGTATAATACTAACTATCATGAAGCCACCAAGATGGCTCCATACGGGGCAGTGTATGGCCAACTGCCCCCTTCACTTATTTATTATATCCCTGGATGTTCTAAGGTGTAGGCAGTTGATCAACTCCTATAGAATTGTGCCGCCATGATAGTTCGTCTCAAAGATAATCTACATAAAGCTTAGAATCGAATGAAGAAATAGGCGAACCAGCATCATTCCGAGCACACAATTCAAGAAGGAGATCAGGTATTCCTACGACTTCAATCATATAAGAAAACATATCTCAAAGAAAAGGGCTACCAGAAACTAGCACCAAAATTCTATGTACCTTATGAGATACTTTAGCACATTGGAGTAGTCACCCACAAACTAGCCTTTCCACCAACTTCAAAAATCCATCTGGTGTTCCATGTATCATGCCTCAAGAAAGTGGTGGGGAACAATTGTAGAATTCAAACTAGTATACCAGAATTGAATGAGGAAGGTTCACTCTGGCTCCACCCAGAATAGATCCTTGATACCTATGAAAGGCATCTCTGTGGTCGCACGATCAAGGAAGTCCTCGTCAAGTGGAAAGACACCTCTTGAGAAGATGCAACCTAGGAACCAACCACTATTCTTCAGCAGTTTCTATAGCTTTAGCCTTTAGGACAAGGCCACATTTGATGGGGGAGGGGACGTTAGGATCCAACCCTAACCCCTTTGTTTATATAATAAGCCCAATGGGTCAAGTCATAGTCATAGTTAGTTAGAGAGTAAATAAGGTCACATTAATAATTGTAAGTGGTTGACCCGCATTAGAGAAAAGGCACCACAATTAGTTGTAAATGGGCCATAGTTAATAAATAAATTGGTTAATCCGAGTTATGTAAGGGGCCACTAGTAGTTAAGGTTTTAGATTTCATTTAGCTATAAATAGTCCTAGTTAGTAAAGGAAATATCATCAAGTCTTATTGTAATCGAGCTTTTCTCTGCTAGAGGTTTACCCCTCGAAGAGGCAAGTGAACATTGAATCTATTTCTGAATAATAAAATACTTTCTTTTTTTATCATCTTATTCTGTGTTATGGTCTATATTTCTTCACATTTCTAGTATTCTATCATTTCTCGCAAGTCAAGAGCATAACACACTCACTTTCGTTCACCAGGACAAAAAAATCTTACATCTATAGGATTAAATTATTATTGAAGAGATTCTTTGAATATAAGATTTGATAACTGATCAATGATTAATTATGTAAATATTTCTAACAATACATAATATCTTCTAGTTATAAGATAATCTTATATGTTACTGCATTATTCCAATAGTCACGAGCAATGAATGATGTCAAAGGTAACTAAGGTCGTTGGAAAATTGGTGCCACTTGATTTTATGTTAGCATAGATGTATCAGGGAATGTACTAAAAAATCAATGGGAAAGGTCTCATTGATTTGATGACTAAGGTGTGTAGATAACGCATCCTCTACAAAGGTGTCTAGGGATTTCTATGTTATTTTGGATTTGGGTACGTCAACTAGGAGGCAAGTTATTTCTATATCTATTTCATGGATTGACATGGTGATGGGAGGTGAGGAGAAGGAAAATCTACTATTGCATAATCTATGGGTCAACAATGTGTTTGACAAGATGACTGAGTCCATGCTTATGGAAACCTTTGCTTGTTTTAGAGAGATAAATAGTATAACATTGTACCTGCAATGGAAATACTATTCTTATGTATTTCAAGTGGCCAAGGAGAGTTTTATTAAACAATTGTTTGATGCCTAGTGCCTTCTTCCATCTCTAGATTGCATGATAAATGACTACCATGGATGCAATCAGAGCATGTTATATGTGGATACTAATGAATATAGAGAGGAAATAATGTTTTCGAGGATTGTTTTTGGTGAATCAAACTACCAAGAGTAGTGTGTGTGTTTGTAAGAAAATATTGTTTCATTATGGGAATTTTGTCTTTTATTTTGGATACATTTAATAACATAGATTAGAACCCACATGATGGATACCTATGAGAGGATGGAACTAGGGGGTAATTTCGAGCAAGGAGAAGAGCTAGGGTTTTAAGAAGAAGAGCAGTGTTGGGCACCATGGAGAGGTGAGAGGGGGGGAGTTCTACTCCCTCCTATAGTCAAGCAGTATCTAATAGATTCAAGAAACCTCTGGAGGCTGAAGACGAGCTTTCAAGAGAAAGCAAACAGGAAAACAGAGGCACTCAGGTGTAAGAAAATAGGCAGGAAGGAGCTAGTAAAGGAAAGAAAATAGAAGGAGAGAATTAGAATTTTGATACCAGAAAGAGGACTGGACCTTGTAAGCCTAAGGAAACCATCATACCCCGAGTAGTGTTAAGTGATCCAACGATAGAAGCACACTAGGAACACATGGCGAAATATGCAATAATTTGTAAATTCATGGGGTTATGGCCCATGGTGAAGGCTTTACAAGCATGGATGAAGAATCATTGGAAACCTAAGGCGGATATAGATGTACATATTAGATCTAAGGGTTTCTTAACTGTAGTTGTTACAAACATTGAGGATAAGGACAGGGTGTTTGAAGGAGGGCCATACTTCTATGCAGTTGTTGGCCTCTATATGTGACCTTCGGTAATGAATTTTTTCCCAGAGCATGAATCATTCACATCGGTCCCAGTATGGGTTAGGCTATACTCCCTACCACTAGATTATTGGTAGCCGGAATCATTAAGAGTAATAGAAAATAAACTAGGGCATTTTGTTAAAATATCAGAGGCCACTATGTGGGGGAAGTATCCCTCCTTTGCCCATATATGTGTAGAGATGGACCACTTTGGAGCTCTACCGGATGAAGTAATTCTAGAAGTTTTTGATGAAGCATGGGTGCAAGTGGTGGACTATGAGCATGTCCCCTTCAAATGCCAAAAATGTCATGAACATGGGCATCTATTCAGAGATTACCCTTTAAATAGAATGGAAAATATAACTAAAGCTACCTTAGGGAAAGAAACTGAAAGCTTTAACAAAGTGGGAAACAAAGGTAAAGGAGTGAGAAGGTACTAAAAAAAAACCCAATGAGGAAAAGGAGTTGAATCAAAATAGGTACAAGGTATTAGAAGAAGAAGAAGAGGAACAAGATAAAGCAAACCAAACTCTAGAGGACAACCCTGTAGAGAAGGAAAAGGAAGACAACATGGAGGACACATAGGAAAAAAACCAAAAAAAGGAGGATCTGCTGAACACTATGGAACTCGATAGGGGTCAAGAGATGACCCCTCACGAGGTGGGAACAAAGGACCATGAACTGCAAGATATTCTTGAAAGGGAGCATCTAGATTTGGAAAAGTTTCTGGAGCAAGGAACCACCAAAGGAATGGACTCGGTACCACAAGAGGAATTCAACAGAGTGTAACAACTATTCCTATGGATAACCCAGGTGAAAGGTTCAGGAGTCGAAAGAAGCCACAAGAGTTAGAACAATCAAGGAGTGAAAACAATGAAGGCAGCACTGAGACTAGCTCCTAAGAACCCAGGCAGGAAAAGAGGCAGGAAAAAATAGAATGAGATACTACTAGAGCGTGTAAAATTGATGATTGACTCAGGTAAGATAAAATACGTAGCTAGTTACTCATTTACAAATCTTTCTCAATGAAGCTCAGAACATGGAATATCAGGGGTCTAGGAAATAAAAAGAAAAAAAGAAATATCAGCAATAGAATGAAAGAGGAAAAGCCAGACTTGATTTTCATCCAAGGAACAAAATGTTCAATTGGAAAAATAAGAGAAATACACAACAAATGGCTGATTAAATATGAATATCTAGAATTTAAACCAGATAAAATAGCAGGAGGAATTCTTACACTTTGGAACCCTCTGAAAATAGGAGTCCTTGATGCTAAAGCATCAAGAAACTACCTGTCAATAGTTATTCAACCTCTGGGGGACAAGGGAGCTTATTTGAAAACAAACGTTTATGGTCCACAGAAGCATGAGGACAAACTTAGGCTTCTTACCTCACTTCAGGATCTAAGAAACAGACAATCGGGGATTCCCTGGATTTTGGGAGTGGACTTCAATATGATCAGATCCCTTTTGGAAAAAAAAAATGGAACTAGAGCACTAGGTACAGACTCCATATAATTTCATAATTTTATAAAGAATATGAGGCTAGTAGACGCAGAAACAAGTAATGGAATCTTTACCTGGAATAATAAAAGGGGAATTGAGTCCTAGGTGGCTTCAAAACTCGACATATTTATAATCTCGGAGGACCTTATCCTTACAGGCCTTGACCTGTCAGTAAGGATACTTCCTTTTGGGGGCTCAGATCATTGGCCTGTTCAATGAAGCGTCCTTTATAGGAACTCCAAGAAACAGACCTTTCAGGTTTGAAAACATTTGGCTCACCCATCCAGACTTTATCAGCAATATTGAAAAATGGTGGATAGAAGATATGCATGTTCAGGGCACTAAAATGTTCCTCCTACATAAAATATTGAAACATATCAAACACAAGCTTAAATATTGGAATAAGAATGAGTTTGGCAACATTTTTGAAACCAAAAAAGTTATTGAATGGAAGCTACATGATATTAATCAGATCCTCATTACAGATCGCTTCAACGAGGGGAGAAAGAAACAAGAAGAACACCTTCAAAAATAATGGGAAGAATTAGTTTCGCAAGAGGAGATTTTCTAGAAACAGAAATCAAGGGTACAATGGTTAAAGGAAGGAGAAAGGAACACAAGGTTTTTTCACAAATCCATCATGGATCACAGGTTTCATAATAGGATCTCAGTCATCTAAGATTCTCAAGGTAAGAAACTCAATACCCACAAAGAAATAGAAGCAGCTCTAGTTCAACATTTCCAAGGAATTGCCGAGGAGCCTCTCTTAGATAGATCACAGTTCATCAAGGACATAACAAAGCACATTCTGAAGCTTGTGACAAGGTAAGATAATTACAATCTAAATAGGCCCATGAATGATGAAGAGGTCAGTGAAGTTATGAAAGAGATGCAAAATGTGAAGGCACTAGGTCCAGATGGTCTCAACGTTGACTTCTTCAAAGCATGTTGGGGAATTGTCAAGTAGGATATTCTTAACGTGGTGGAGGATTCAAGGAAAAACAAAACTGTATTGAAGGCCCTCAATACCTCTTTCATATCCTTGATCCCAAAACAAGATAATGCAATGACTCCAAATAGATTTAGACCAATAACATTATGTAATGTGGTGTACAAAATCATTTCCAAAATAATAGCCAACAGGCTTAAGCCCCTTCTTCCGACTCTTGTTTCTGTGGAACAAACTAAGTATGTGGATGGCAAACAAATTCTTGACAACATCATTCAAGCTCACGAGGTGGTTCACTCACTTAAAAGCAAGAGGCAGGTAGGTATGATCATGCAACTTGACCTAGAAAAGGCTTATGATAAGCTAAGTTGGTCTTGCATAAGAAGAGTTCTTATAGCTTATGGCTTTTACCATAATTGGGTACATTGGTTTATGGCCCTTATAACAATCTCAAGTTTTTCTATACTGGTTAATGTCTCACCATCCAAAACCTTTAACCCTTTAAGAGGTCTCAAACAAGGGGATCCACTCTCACCCTTCCTCTTTATTCTCATGATGGAAGGGCTTGGTAAAGCTATCAATTCAGCCAAATAAGAAGGAAAAATCTAGGGTCTCAAACTCACCATGAATGGAGAGGTTTTAACCCATCAAAAATTTGTGGATGACACCATGTTGCAAGGTATACCTATGGTGAAGGAAGCTCTAGCCTAAAAACAAATCCTGAAAGTCTTTGCAATCGCTACAGGCACTGAGGTAAGCCTTACCAAATCAAAGCTTTTATTTTTTAACACTAACATTGCTATTCAAAGAAATATATCTAGAATTTCATGCTTTCAAATAGATTTTTTACCATCCAAATATTTGGGAGTACCGTTAATAGACAAACCTCTGTGCAAGTTAGTTTGGGAACCGGTGATTAATAAGCTACAAGAAAAAATTAGGAAATGGACTTCTAGGTCTTTGAACTTAGTAGGAAGGCTAGTGCTCACAAAATATGTCCTTCAAAATATTCCCATTTTTATGTTCTCAACCCTTCCAGCTCCTAAAGGAATCATGTAGTAATGAAGAAATATCCAAAGAGACTTTCTTTGGGGCAAAGGGGAGGAAAAAAAACATGGGCCTTGGTGGCCTGGGAAAAGATCTGCAAACCCAAGACCCATGGTGGTTTAGGGCTGGACGATCCTGAAATGCTAAACAAAGTTCTGAGGGCTAAGCTATGGTGGAGATGGCTAAAAGATGTAGGTTCCCCTTGAGCCCAAATTTGGAAACATAAATATGCAATCAATTGGCAAGACAAGGACCACATTAGAATGTCTGGTCTCATTGAAAGCTCCCACATATGGAATAAAGCTTGGGAAAATATAGCCATTTTGTAGAAACATAACTTCTGGGAAATCAGAGATGGAAACCTTGCTTGGTTCTCAGAAGATAATTGGCAACAAGATCTGGAAAGAAGGGATGAAAAATGGAGATCATGGAAGACTCTAGTTTATAGTGATAACTCCTCATTGAAGGAACAAGAAAAGGCTTTATTGGACATCCTGGAACAAAGAGAGATTTTGACTTCAGCTGATCTAGAACAGCTGAGATGGGGCAATAACAATGAAGGTAACTTTAACTTTAAAGAGGCCAAGTGTATAGCCCTAGGACTAGACTTCCCAAACCTTGATGGTTTATGGAAGGACCTATGGCAAAACCAAAGTTGGATGAAAATCAAACTGTTCATGTGGTTAGTGCAGCATAAAATGATTTTGACCTGGGAGAATCTTAGGAAAATAGGGGTATATGGTCCATCTAGATGCCAACTATGTGAATCACAAGAAGAAACCATGGATCACCTACTCAACCTCTACCCTTTCACTTCCACCTTGTGGAATGGAGTTGCTTCAATATTCAAACAAACAAATAGGGACTTGGGCAGCATTATTGACACTCTAAAGAAGTGGAGGAGAAATTTCTCTGACAATGAAACAATCAACAAAGCTTGGGCATTAGTTCCAGGCTTTCTAATATGGGATGTATGGAAAGAACACAACAACAAAATATTCAAGAATAGGAAAGGTTCTCCCTAGAACATCATGGCTCAAATATTAAGATAGCTCAAGGAGACAGCAGGAACCCTCATTAAAAAACCCCCAGAAGAACGACCTAAAGATAAGGATCTACAAATTATTCTACAGTTGGGTCTTCAGGGGCTTACCCCATAGGGAAAAAACAGGAATGTAAGTCACATAATCTATGATAAGGATTTCTGGCAACCTCCCCCTCAGGGATTCTTAAAATCCAATATAGATGGGGCCTCTAGAGGAAGCCACAAAAAAATTTCTAGAGTAAACGAAGATCATCTCAGTAATTGGATTTGTAAATTCATGGAAATGACATGAATTGAAGAGTCCAAACGATGTCCAAAGCAAAAAAATGGTCATATTTATGGATAATTCCATGCTCATAATAAAGGAAAGAATCATAAATGAAGGTCTAAGACAATTCGTTATTGTGTGGATAAAGGCACACATGCTGAAGAATTCGCAAATCCAATTTATGGAGTCAAAGTTGGAGAGTTTGGCACATTGAAAAAATTTTCATAACTTCAAATGAACATTTTTTAAATCTTTATGTGGGGTTTTTTCTTGTCAAGAGGAAGTTGAGTCATATTACATGTCTCAACATGAAAATTTGTTGGGGTGAATGATTGGTGTTGCCAAAATCTCAATTCCAAATTTATAATGAAGTTCTAAAATTTCTTGAAAATAAACAATATTTCATGTCATTAAAATACATTATGGTAAATTTGGTTTTCATTGTAGTGACATTTAGTATGACAAACTATTGTCACATGTTTGAGTCTATGTTGGAACTAGTCATTCTAGCAATAGAGAAGTTCTATTATAAGAATTATTGCGTAGTAGATATCATGAAGATATGAAGAACTATGTGAAATACAAAACCCTGATCACGTGCAATGAAGATACAGATTAAGACACAAAATTTGTTCATGGCTGTAAACGAAGAAGATGTTTTTCTTGTCATGTATGTTATGCATATTTTTTTTTATTTTTGTATTATTGCATGGAAGTGCCATTTATGAGTGACATAGTAATACGTGTTGTAGCTAGAATTGAGTTCTAGCTATATTTTTTTGTTACGTGGGCTATATGTTGAATGTTGAACTACAAGTCCATTTTTTCATGTGCATAGAGATTGTAAGATTGATATTGATACATCCCATATTCAAACTACTTTCTAAGATAAATGGTGAGTACAATGGATGACACCCATATATCTTGGTAGATGGAAATAGGTCCATAGGATGGTTAGTTAATTAATCATCATGCTCATATTGGTGTTGAGTTCTAGAGAACAACAAGTTCCCAATTAAGCAGAGGTATTAGAGGTATGGTTTGTTTCCAATAGATACAAGACATAGTTTTGTAGTTGAAAGGAGGAGCCTGGGAACCTTTTCAGGTGGAATTGAATTGCATTGTTCTCACTTGGGAAAACCAAGTGTTGATTATAAGTCTGCTAATTTTTTGGAGTGGAATGATGAGTTTGTAGTAACAAGGACATATTGGTCCTAAGATATGATTAAGAACACATTCAAGTTTGGTCCAAGGAAGTAGGTGACAATGCTTATGGATTAGTTATGAAAATGGTGAAGATCAGATAGTAGTGGACAAGTGGATGTAAAATATTAAGTGGTGTAATAAAATAGAATCATGACCAGGTTGTAATGTGATCCACACATTGCAACCATAAGAAAGTCTATATGTCATGTGAGACTTGTTCTATTAGCATTCGAATACTTATTGTACCTAGTATCCCCATGAAATTGAATGTGTATATATCTGGATATATATAGCATCTAAAGGTCATATCACTGTAAAACCTCAATAGGCATGCATGCCCTTTTTGTCATGTGTCCTTCATGACTTGGTAGTTTGTTTACTTTAGTTCAATAACCTCTATTTGGGAGTTTTCTAACACTTGAAGGAGTATTCCATGTGTTGGCTAGATGGTCCATGAGTGGACCACATTGTTTTTATAGGCTCTACAGGTGACATTTTACATTGAAGGGGATTTCATCGATAGGTTAAATGAACCATGTACACAAAGGACACCCTAGTAGACCAATAGTTGCAACAAATAGGTAGCCCTGAATTTTTGTGGATGGTTGTTCATTTATACGGATATCGATAGTTTAGTGATGAGAAAATAAATAAGGTATGAAGTGAAAGTAATAGGTTGGACAATGTTAATTTTTATGTAGCGTAAGAAAGTACTCCCACATGCTAAGTTGCCTCCCAAATCAGCCAAGAAAAAATCTGAAAAAAAAAAATTAAAATTTTACTTTTGGGAATTCATGTAGGCTCTAGGTTGACAGGTTGTCCCCACCATTAGTGGGTGTGACCCTTGGTAAAAACCACTTGAAAAATATTAATAAACAATAATTCATCGTCATTTCGACCAATCCAACAACAACATCACCTATAAGAGATATCTGCATGTGTGAATAGAAAGGAAGCAAGAATCTAAAGTTTGACTGAGTTTGACAGAAATATGACTATTGAGTGAGGCTAACTACATGCATTTTTTACCATAGACCTTGCCTAAAGATTGACCAAAGGCTGAATTTTGACAATTGACGAAGGTTGAATTCTATAGTTTTAGGTGATGTATGACCAGGTTTAACTAGTATATGGTGTATGGCTTCTGGCATAGATTTCTTAGAGAAATTTAATGTAATTGTGAACCTTTCTAAAGAGAAATTCTCCTAAAAAAAAATGTGTTTCTCCCAATTTTGGGTTTACAATGGATATGTGTTGTCTCTATTATGCATGGTTATCTATTTAAGTTCCTATTTTTTTTCTTTCTATTATTGTTGTTTTTTTTCTATGTATAATTGCTCAATGATATCAATGAATTAAAAGGAAATTTAACGAGAATAATTAGGAAGTAATTTCCAAATCATAAAATCAGATTCTACTATTCATTCTTATATAATATTCAACATGGTTTCAGAGCATTATTGAATGAGTAGCCACTAAGTTAGCATAACAGACAAGTTTTCAACAACTTGACTATATTTATCTACTACGCAAGATTCACTATGAAAGGCAAGGTTCAAAAGGAAGTTATTCTAAGGTCAGATGGAGTTGAGGAGAAAATATTTGTTTATGCTCTTTTAGGAACTATCAGAACAGGCAATGATATATGGTTAGTAGACAATGGTGTCTCTAGGCACACAACAAGTTTTTGTTAGGTATCTATACTACTAGTGTAACCCCTTACTGTTATTAGTGCAACCTGCTTATTGCATTATTTTTCCCATATAGCCACCATGTTGTTATTTTATGCCCCATAGAAGCCCATTATTGTTAATGTTGTGCCCCTACATTATTATTGTTATGTAGTATTTGATTGTATTGGGACCCCTTAGACTACTATATATAGAAAGGAGGTATTATCATTTGTATCATCAAAGAATTGTTCATTTGTGTAATGTAAAGTAGGTTTCCCCCTTGAAGAGGCTGATTTTTAAATCATTGATCTATCTTTCCTACATTTTTCTAAGCTGGCTTCATAAGATTTGGTATTGGAGCTTTGGATTCTAAGGTTTCGCTAATCCAAATAGGTCATCATGGAAATTTTGATATAACTTTTTCTCTATGAATTTTAGAAGCTAAAAAAAAAACATATTTGAGAAACAATCGTTCTAAACCTTGGGGCCAAATTCCAGATCTTGTCTCGCTATAGTTTCAGAGATATGATCTGAGGACATTCAGGATTTTGAAAGCTCTAGAACTCAATTGAAAATAGGCCATCGTGGGATTTTTGCTATAATTGTTATTCTATGAAGGTTAAGACTCAAAAATTAAAACCCATTTGAGCTAAAATCTTGATGAAGCTTGGGCCCACAATTCAGATCTTGTTTCGCTATATTTTTGGAGATATGTTCCAAGACATTTAGGATTTTTACAAGCTACCGAATTACATCCCAAACATGTGACCTGGGGAAAATCATCATAATTTTCTCTCTGAGAATCAGATTGAAATTTTATAAAATTTTACAGAAAGAGGATGGAATTTAGTTTTCTCTATATCAGTTTGAGGTCCTAAGGTTGAAACCGTGACACATGGCACTTCGTACAGTTTAGCTCTACTGAACTAGTGTATAATCAGGTCATTATGGGAGAGTTAGCATAACTATTTCTTGGAGAATCCAATCTTGATCAGACTTGTGGGTTGGAAACAGGACTTAGAGGGATATCGTAAGAATCTTTTCATACCTTGTAGATCCAAATTATAAGTATGCAATAGATTTAATATCGAGCTCCTACAAAGTGAAAACAGGTGTGTAGTTTTTTCAAAAGTTTTGCATGGTTGAAAAAATAGTTTGAAGGAATTTGGAGGGCATGGAAGCTAAGATGGATGGTATAAAAGAAAATATTAAAAGAAACATGGAAGATTTGAAGGCAAATTTTAGAAGTTTATTACAAGAAATGCTTATTAATGGCGAAAGGGTAGTAAATGAAACTCATGATGAGAACAAAAGAAATGTTAATCATTATTTCATAAACTCTAACGTTGGATTAAAGACCCACCATATTCTGAAGATCGATATGAGTAATTTTGATGGAAAGGATCCCCTAACATGGATGCTACAGATGGAGCAATATTTTGATCTCCATAATGTGCAAAACGCACGAAAGGTATGCATTTCAACTTTATATTTGGAGCCAAATTAGTTTGTATGGTATCGATGGCTTTTCCCTCGTAAACAATTTGTCACTTGGGCAATTTTTACGGAAGAAATGACAACACATTATGAGAATACAAAAGGAAACACTTTTTTTTAGCCAATTCTTAAATCTCAAACAAAAAGATTCAATGATGGAGCACATTGAGGACTTCCAAAAATTGAATATAAGGGTAAAAGATATTCTAGAGTAACATAGGATTGATGTGATCATAGGGACTTTAAAGGATAAAATCCAACATGAGGTTCACCTTTGGGAACTTGATTCATTGGAGAGGGCAATCAGGGTGGCAATAAAAAGGGAAAGCAAAATATGGCACAAGGAAGCCTATCACTCACTACTATAAAGATGGAAGTGTTGTTTCTCTTAGCCTTTTACCACCTACAAGGTTGACACCACAAAAATTGGAAGAAAAAAGAGCAAAATGGTTTTGTTACAATTGTGATAGAAAATACAGTAAAGGTCATAAGTGTGCTGAGAAGAAATTAATTTACATAGATGGGGAAGAGGAGCAAGAAAAGGAACAAGAAACATCAAAAGAAGAGGATATACACAAGGAACCAATCCTAGAGAAAGAAGAAATGAATATGACCATATCTTGTAATGCATTGACAATAATTACCATTCCTCAAACTCTTAAGATAGAAAGGCATATCAAGAAGAAAAAGGTAATAGTGTTGATTGATTTGGGTAGTACCCATAATTTTATTCAATGTAAGATAGCTAAGGAATTGAATTGCTTCCTATATCCAGCAACAAAGTGTCAAGTAATGCTTTTAAATGGAGGAACCATAAATTGCTCTTGAAAGTGCCATAATATCAAGCTATCCATGGGAGAATATGTCTTGAATACTCCGATTCTTTCCATTCCAATGTGTAGTGTAGATGTGGTACTAGGAGTCCAATGGCTAAAATATTTGGATAAGATAACTTTTAATTTTCAAGAACTTTTCTTGAAAAATTTTTTGGAAGGAAAGGAAGTTTAATTAAGGGGTATCGAAGGGAAACTAGGAAATATAATCAGCTCTAATAGCATGATAAATATTCTAACAAAGAACAATGAGGCATAATTACACAATTATGTTCACTAGAGGTTCCCACATCGAAATCATCTATTTCTCCACATCTCCAAAACATGTTTGACAATCATTCCAAGGTAATTGAGACTCCCAAAGGCATCCCACCTATTCATGATCATGATCATCCTATTCATTTTATTCGAGGAAGTGTTCCCCAAAACATCACGACTTACAGATATCCATATGCCCAAAAGAGTGAAACTGAACGTATTGTTGCAGAAATGCTATAAGGTTGCATAATTAAACCTAGCCAAAGTTCTTTCTATACTCCAACAGTATTGCTACACAAGAAGGATGGATCATGGCACATGTGTCCAGATTATAGGGAGCTCAACAAGCTTAATATTAAAGATAAAACTCCCATTCCTGTCATTGATGAATTATTGGATGAATTACATGGAAAAATTTACTTCATAGAGTCGGATCTTCATCCAGGATATCATCAAATTAGAATGAAGACTAAATACATTCTTAAAAAACATTTAGAACTCATGACAGACATCATGAATTTTTGATCATTCCTTTTGGCCTTACCAATGCACCTTCTACATTTCAAGGTTTGATGAATTTCATTTTCAAACCATTCCTTAGAAAATTTGTGTTAGTATTTTTTGATGATATAATAATCTACAACAAGTCCTGGAAGGATCATGTTCAACATGTTCACAAGGTGATCAAACTATTGGAGGAGAAATAGTTATATGCAAAAAGCTCCAAATATTTCTTTGGAGTAAAACATGTGGAGTTAGCTCATAACTCATCTTATCATCCTCAATATGATGGGAAAACTGAGATAGTGAACAAATGTTTGGAAGGATATCTTTGTTTCTTTGTATCTAATAAAAAATAGAATGGGTCAGTTGGTTTCCTCTGGCTGAATGGTGGTATAACACTTCCTTCCATACTGCAACACAAATTATCCCATTTGTGGCACCTTCTGGATATCATCCACCATCCATCATATCATATTTAAAAATAAAATTCTAAGGTTCAAGCAGTGGAAGATCACATCAAGCATCAACAAAAAGTTCTGAGACTCTTAAAGGATAACCTCACTTTGGTGCAGAATAGAATGAAATAATAGGTAGATCAGCATCACAGTGAAACAAGTTTTGATGTAGGTGACTGGATATTTCTATGACTACAACCATACAAACAAATTTCCCTCAAGCAACCTAAGAAGGATAATAAATTATCACCAAATTATTATGGTTCGTACAATGTGTTACAAAATATTGGTATTATGGCATACAAATTGGAGCTTCCTACATGTTCCCGAGTGCATCTAGTTTTCCATGTTTCATGCTTAAAGAAGGTTATAGGTGAGAAGATCCCAATTCAAACAATATTACCAGAACTTGACGCAAAAGGAAAAATCATATTGGAACCGGAAAGAGACACAAAAACAAGAAATCGACAGCTACACAATCAATCAATTTTAGAGTATCTCATCAAGTAGAACAACTTACCTGCTGAAGATTCCACATGGGAGGATTAGAATTTTATATAGAAGCATCCAGAACTACTCAAGTGTTAAAGAAAACACTATTTGAAGGAGAGGGGCATGTTAGATGCTTATACTACTAGTGTAACCCCTTATTGTTATTAGTGCAACCCCCTTATTATATTATTTTTCCCATATAGTCCCCATGTTGTTATTATTCTGCCCCATAGAAGACCACTGTTGCTATTGTTGTGCCCCTACAATATTATTGTTATGTAGGCTCTGATTGTATTGGGACCCCTTAGACTACTATATATAGAGAGGAGTCCTTCCCATTTGTATCATCGAAGAATTTTTCATTTGTGTAATGTAAATTTGGCTGTCCCCTCGAAGAGGGTGATTTTTAAGTCATTGATCTATCTTTTCTATCTTTTTGTGAGATGGTTTCATAACAATCTTTGAGAACATATCACTTCAAAGAAAGAGAATTAGCATTAAATATATAACTTGGAGACAATACCAAGTATGAAGAAGAATTTGTTCTCTATCTCATCATTGGAAGAGAGAGGCTATAGAGTTGCATTTTTGGTTCCAGCCAAGTTATTATATGGCATAATAATTCAAGCATAGATTCAGTAAAAGTAATTAGTGTTCGAGAAGGACTATATAGTCTGATAGGATGACCAATGCAAGCATTGATCCATATTACTATCAATCTATGTGAGCTATGGCATCATATAATTTCTCACTTACACTAAGAAGATTTACCAACATTAAGAAAAATGGTTATATGTCTTTCAAAACATTAGATTGAGCATGATGACATTTGTAAGGGTTGTGCACTTAGTAAAAATACAAATAGATATTTTCCAAGTAGTGATGATAGATCTATGGGGATCTTTAGTCTAGTACATTTAGATATATGTGGACCAATGACAATAACCTCCTTGGGTGTCCATTTGTACTATGTAACATTCATTGATGATTTCTCCCTAAATACTTGGATCTACTTTATGAAAACTAAGGAAGGAGTCTTCAATAAGTTCCAAGAATTCTAAGCATAAGCCTAGAGAACCTAACAAGAAGGAGAATCAAACTCCTAAGATTAGATAATGGAGAAGAGTCCTCATCCAAAGACTTCATATATTTTTCCAGGGAATCAAGGATTAGAAGGGAATGGATCATTCCTTACAATCCTTAACAAAATGGCGTAGTAGAAAGAAAGAACAGAACAATTGTATAAGAAGTGAAGGTTATGATTCATGATATAGACATTTTGATGCTCTTATGGGAAAAATATGCCAACAAAACCGTTTATGATCTAAACGAAAGTTCTATGTAAATATTAGAGGAAAAGACACCTAAGGAACCATTCACCAAAATAAAACCTCAAGTGATTCATTTAAGAATATTTGGTTGTCCCATATATGTTACGTTCAGAAATAGGAGAGATAGAAGTTGGAACCTTCTAGGAAGAGAGGTATATTTGTATAATAAAATGCAACTTCAAAGGCATATCGAATGTACATCTCAGAAACCTGCCAAATTGAAGTTAGTCGAGATGTTACCTTTAAAGAAGAAGTAGCCTTCAAGAAGTATAGAGAGTCTGACATGGAAATTGATGATGAAGAACATGAGGCTCCAAAGGATGTAGTTATATATCCTTCTAAAAAAATCATTCATTCTTGAAAATATCAAGAGGAGTCAACAAAACCATCAAAACGACCAGAACCTATCAGAGAGACTCTTGTAACTAGAAAAAAACTAGAATGATATTGTGATACTCTATAAGTCATATAAGGACATGTAGCCCCTAAAGGTACATTCATAGAAAGTAAACAACCTCAAATATACTCAGACAATATGAAACTAATCAACCATATCATTGATTTTGATCCCCCTAGTTATCAAGAAGCACTAGACAAGTAAATTTGAAAATATGCCATGACAGAAGAATATCAGTCCATCGTGAAGAAAGATGTACGAGAGATAGTTCTAAGACTAGAATAGTTATAAGTGGTGACCTCTAAATGGATCTATAATAGAAATCATGCAACAAATGGCAGTATTAAAAATTATTACTTCCATTCCTTGGACTATGAATATTTTCTCTAGTACATTATAAGGGAAATTTTTATCAAGATTATTTTTCCTATAAAATATAAAGTTGATAGGTACATGATGACAAATTGTGATCTAATTTCTCTTAGATTTAATGTCAGAGATTTTGATACAAATGTACTAATTGAGTGAGTCTATCATATGAAGTTGAGTGTGAGGACAAGCATCATTTTTTATATAACATGTTATTCCTTTAACCCTGCTACGAGAGAATTTCTTATTCCATGTTAACCATAATAAAAATCCATCTATGTGAGGGACATTAGGTGAAGCATACTTCCATGCTTCAATAAGAAAAATAATATTAGCTTCACTCAATATCGAACTTAACATAGGACCTTTAGACGATGGGAAGTCGTAATAGAACTTTAAAATAGGATCAACAATATTCCGAGTTACTATTTATTACTTTTATTCTGGTATCTATCACTAACAATAGCTTTCCTATTTCTAACGATTTTCCATTTTCCTTCTTTTCTTCCTTCCTTTACCTTCAGAACCTCCTTCCTTAACATAGCCTGGTATCATGGAATGAGGTCCTCATTTATAAAGAATATTGTCACTCGTAAGATCCTAGATTTATTGAGTATTTGGAATTTATGGTCAATATATATTAGCTTGACATGAACCAATCGATTATCTACTTGAGTATCTTTCCCAACCTTCTCATTTTGATGAGATATTTTTTTTCAATTTGTAACTTATTTTTTAATTCAACTATTACTAATCTTATTGTTCCCTAATTGTTGGGATGGGGTCCCTAGGGTAAATTTTGTTGAGTTTTGAGTGGTTTTTGCAATATCATTTTGTAGCGAAGGTAAAGTCTCCGCAAAATGTGGAAAGCAGAGGGGAAAGCTAAGTAGAGTCAAAGGGGCTTTAGTCCCTTAGATGGGTAGGTGATATAGCTATTTTGAGACCCTCCCATGGTCCGCAGACCATGGTATTATAAATAAAATGCTATAAGTAGTTGAGTCATAGCAAGTCTAGAGAATAACTTTAAGTGAAGAATCATTGTAAGGTGAAGCCGATAAGACAGGAAAGGTCTATTTCATGTACTTAGGCAAAAGGGGAAGTCTCATATAACTGAGTGCGGGGAGACCTTGGTAAGTCTGTAGCTGAGTGCGCAGCCCCTACAATTGGGTGCGCATGGATAAAGAGTCTGTATATGAACGATTATAGTTAATAAAGACTATTTATCGAAATTGATGCGTCTATGTTCTTTTATTTGCTTCTATAAAGTTTATGTATCTTCGCTCTATAATCTATTTAATGTGAATTAATGTTTATTTACTGTGCGAAACTGGTAGATTTGTAATCTTTATGCATGATAAGTATAATTAACCACCTTTGTGAAGATTTGAAATTCATTTAGATAAAGTTTCTGTATTCGTCTATCAGAAGGATTAGATCTGCACAAAGGTAGATCTAAGTCGTAAGAGCTTGAGGAAACCATCACACAGGCCTTTGGATGCAGAAACCTAGTTCTAGCATCCTCCAATACTGCTTCGGGTGAGACTACAACCTATGCTACGTAGGTTGTTGCCGAAAGGGCTAGTAGTTATGGCTTTGTTAGTTGGCGCAATTAAAACTAAACCTGAGTTAGGCCCCATCAAGCCAACAAATGGTTCCATTGGCGGGACTGGGATCAATCTAAGGAATGTGTGATGTTGAATAAGTGGTTTCCTATGAAGAAGGAAATTGAGAAGTGGATTAATTGAAAGTTTCATGTGTTTGAAACTCAGGAGAAAAAAAACCCTCGATTATCCAAGGAACACTGGTTGAATCGATACTTATACAAACACGAGACCAAAATTTTTTCTATTTCTTCCCCTGCAAATTGGATGAGCAATTGTCCAGATTACCAGATAGTGAGGGTACATGGAGACTTGACATCCATATTGTGTGGACTCTAGAGCTAGCAATGCAATTGGAATCTTCAGAAAATAATATTGCACGATTCTTTGATCACTGGATTCATCACATAATTAGAGGATTTGTCACTAAACATGCAATTGATACATCCATCAACTATAGTGAAGCAGAGCGTAGGCTCTTCAAGGGACCATGAGGTAAGTATTTAAAATCTATGAAAACTTGGATTAAGATTATTTTATGTGAAAAAAAAGTTATTCCATTACCTTTATGTTTGGGACTACGTGAAGGGGAAAACCCTTCAGAAGGAATGGAGAATTAGGTTCTCAATACAATCCACTATTAGGATCCTCTTCAAGTGACGATGAAAGAACTACTATGAATACACCACAAAGTGTGTTGCAGTTGGTATGTCATGGTATCCTAAGGATACCTCATCCATTCACTCCACCTCCACCTCCACCTCCGCCACATACACCTACACCTTCACCTCCACCTCCACCTACACCTCAACCATTCAACATGGTAAATGCAATGAAGATGCTAATATTTAAAGAGGTAGGGAGTGAAGATCCCAGACAATTCTAGTTTGTTGCAAATGCTGTATGGACAATGCAATGGTAAATGCTATACAAAAAATGGTAAATGAATCCTCGTAGGATTTTGATCAGAGGCTAAAATTCCTTATCTGGCAGGCTAATATGAACATCACAAATCATCAACACAGAGACTGGTACATCATTTCATTGTTGCATCACTTAATATTACCATTATCACAATAGAAGATAGGAACACAAGCAGAAGCTGTGGAAATCGTGATTAGGGTGGAAGCCTTACTAATACAAGATACAAACATTAGAGTACAACAGATTCACTTGTAGTTGACAAGTATGCACATGGAGTTGCAGAGCTTGAAAACAAGAAAGGAGGCCCAGCATGAGGTTTGCACAGAAGTTTGGTGCTTAAAATGAAAGGGCTATGGTCATGATCAGGACCATTCCCTAGTTTATCAGAATTATCTTATTGGGGGAGGGCTTGTTCCTTAGAAGCCAAAAAATATTGCTAGACCAAGCATGAGAGTACCATTATGGTGCGTTATCTATCAGATAGCTGGGAAGCATGTAATTGATAATTATCGCATCTTCTAGAAGTTTGTTTAGACACCACAACATATGTTTTGTACCTTCTCTAAATTGGTTGGACATCGTGAGAAAAATTTTCGAAGCTATGGATTTATGATGGAGCGAACCCCTACCTATCGAATGCAGGCGGAAAATTGGCCTCGGGATCAGGGCAAGGGTGCAACGTGTGGAGGATTCCAAGGTCGTGGAAGAGGAAGAGGAGGCGGGGTTGGTAGAGGTTGGCGATAAGTTATTTTTTATAACTGTGGTGAAGCTAGACATTTTGCACGCAACTGCCAAAACCTAACGCATCCATCTTGTCAATATTGTATATAGTTTGGTCATGTGATAGATGGTTTTCTGATGTTGATTACTAGGATGTAGAAGAAAAAGACACAACAACCTACGTAGAACATCAAGATGATGAGGGCGGAGCCTCGTGAAGAGGACCATAGTAATAATATCGTAATGTGGAGTGGTATGGCTATAGGGGAAGATATAAGAAAGAAGCCAAAAACTTAGGGATGAGTGTGCAAGGATGCTGAAAATGAAGTTGGATTTGACCTCAACCAGGGTAAATAAACTTTCATGGAAGATAAAAATAACTTTGCTGAGGCTTGTGCATCGGGGGGTCATGAAAAACCAGTAGGAAATAGTGAAGTGAAAGACGTGGATCCTTCACTGTTAACCACTTTTCTCAAAACTTGTATGACGTTTAGGGATCAGAAGGCAGTAGAAGGACTCCAAGAGTTGATTCACAATTGTATAGGAAAAATTAAGATTCCTTCAGAACAACGCATTGTAAGGAAATTGTGTAAACACAATAAGTGAATTGGGCATGAGATGAGGCTGACCGTGCAGATCAGGGAGTATGAAATGAACCAAGTCATCCTGATCTGGGTTCCAATGTGAATGAACTATCGAAGTAGACATGGGAAAGGATGGGTAGGCTTGCGCTACAATGGCCTCCTATACAACTTCGCATGGCTAATTAGTAGAAGATCATTCCTATGGGGCACCTACTCCAGGAAAAGTTGAACACACTCCAGCAAACTCAAATGATGATGTGCCTCATGATGGAGGGGACAACTACATAAAAGTTGGTGGAGAAAGTGTAGCAGGTTGCGGTATAGGGTTCTTCTAATATAGCAGCATTGCAGCTCAAGTTTAGTGACCTTCGCAACAATATGAAGGTGTCATCTGAGTGACTAGAGTGCAAGTCACCCAATTTTTGTTGGGGGCCTATTGGGATGTGGTCCCTAGGGTCAATTTTTATTGAGTTTTGAGTCATTTTTTCAATACCTTTTTGTAGCGAAGGTAAATTCGCTGAAAAATGTGGAAAGTGGAGTGCAAAGCTAAGTAGAGTCAAAGGGGTTTGAGTCCCTTAGGTGGGTAGGTGATAGAGGTATTTTGAGACCTGCCTATGGTCCGCAGACCATGGTATATTAAAGCAGTTGCTATAAGTAGTTGAGTCATAGCAAGTGTAGAAGATAACTTTAAGTGAGGAATCATTGTAAGGTCAAGGTGCTAAGCCAAGAAATTTTTGTTTCTTGTAATTAGGTGAAAGGGGAAGTTTCTTACAGATGAGTGTTCGGAGACCTTGCTAAGTCCACAAGTAAGTGCACGGGCCCTTGCAGTTGGGTGTGTAGGGATAAAGTGTCTATACCTGAATGCTTATACTTAATAAAGTCTATTTTGGGCTGAAATTGATGCATCTATGTTCTTCTATTTACTTCTGCAAAGTTTATGTATATTGGCTCTGTAATCTGTTAAATATGAACTAATGCTTATTTACTACACAAAACTGGTAGATCTATAATCTGTATGCATGATAAGTATAATTAACCACCTTCGGGAAGATCAAAAAGTGATTTAGATAAAGATGTCATAGTTGTCTGTCGAAAGGATTAGATTTGCACGAAGGAAGATCTAAGTCATAAGAGCTTCAGGAAACCATGACACAGGCCTTTGGATGTAGAAACCTAGTTCTAACATCCCCCAATACTACATCGGGTGAGACTGCAACATGTTCTGCACATGTTGTTTCCGAAAGGGCCAACAATTAAGGTTTTGTTGGTTGGCATAGTTAAAGTTGAACCTAGGTTAGGCCCCATCAAGCTAGCACTAATGTTTCTACCCTTTTGTGCTATGAATTACAAAATTCAAGAATTTTTCATTATGCTTTTCATCTAGCTCAATTAGAGTGTTCATTTCCTAAATATTGGGTTTTATGTCTAATTTTTTTCCATACTATTTAACATGGAATTATTATTTAGTTTTTCTTTTAATTCTTTAACCTCACCTTTCAAGGTGAAGATTTCTTCAACCATTAATTGTTTCTATTTTTTCATTTCTTGGAATCTAGCTTCCATTTCTTATAGTTGAGTTTAGAACCCTAATATTTTATTATCTAGCTTCTCCACTGAGAATTTAAAATTATTATCAAGCATTGTATCAAAATATATTTTTATATTTTGCTCGTCTTTCTTCTCTCCATGCTTCTAATGAATTTATATGATCATGGGGACTCGCTAAGGTGACTTTGTTGGGCCTCCACTTACTGGGTTGAGGATTTGTAATCTGTGTGGTGAAGCATTCATAATTTTAAAAATAAGTAGAAAGAAAGAAAATAAATAAAATGAACTTTTACATGTATATTATGAGTATATTGTCATAAATTTCTTGCTGTAGAGTTATTACTAGTATATGGCCCTATATTATAGAGTATATACAATTTATTTATTGCCATAGACCACCAAGTGCATATGAATAACCAATTTCAATGCTAATTCACTCCAATAAGACGTCGATAGTAGCAAAGGATATTCACTTAGTCAACTTGTGACATAGCACATGTGTTCTTGGAATATTAAACAATATCTCTAATTTCACTAAGCATTAACAAATAGCTCCAAGAGTCCTTTTCTTGAACCCCCCTCCCAATACATCGTTTAGACTAAAGAACCCCTTATTTTTACTAGATACATTTTTTATTCCTCTCAATCTCTATAAAACCCATGGTAATGTCCACCTTACCCTAATACCTAAAATATATTGAGTTTATTTTTCAAAATTTTAAAACCCCCTTTATGAAGTAACTTGGTAATATATTAGTCAACAAGGTGAAACTCTAATGGTTGGTAGAAAACCATCCCATCAAAAAGGTTCAGGTGTAGCAATGTGTTAGAATACCCATTAATTTTTAATCCAAATTCAATATGGAAATCCCTTACTCGTAAAAATCACCTTCATTAAGTATACTTCATTACAACCCAAATATGAATAGGCTGATTTAGACAAGGTTAATGGAACATTTGCTCCAATATGATTCGTTTATTTGTGTTAAATGACCATAATGAAGATTGCTGGCATTATGATATAGGTGTTGTCCTTGATGGAAACTCACATAGATGACAATTCGTAGCACAACAGGCTAACAACAAAGCATTACAAATCATACTCCAGAAATGGTTTAAGATGTATATGCTGGTTCATTTTTTCCAAGTAGCATATACATGTGGGTTACCAAAACAAAAGGAATGTATATGTATGCACACACTTTCACAGAAATAAAACCGCATATGGGATGGAAAATCAAGGTTTCGGTCCAAGGTATTGGTCCGAGGTATTGAGAAAAGTCTAAAACTATATAAGGAGGAGAATATCAAAGGGAGAAGGGTGGAAGTAATGAATATATTATGAAGAGGGAAATCAAAATAAAATATGCATGTTATGGGTTTCTAGTGCTTTGTTTGATGTGAACTAAGGATGAACCTTAGTGGTTGATGAGGGATTAGGATCATAAGACCTGAAATGAATTATCATTATGTGGTTTGATCATAGATAGTCTAGATCTGAATGCTAACAAATGATTTACACTGTAAATGTTCTGATCTAGGTATGGTTGAAGTTTGGAATAGTTTTGATGTTTTAAGTTAGTATTTACATATTTGTATGTTGGTCTGCTTTGATAAGAGCGCGTATAGACGTTGGTTCGTCGCATCAAAGTAGCATATATATTAAGAAATGTGATGTTTGAAGTTGTAGTTGGATTTGGTTGTTGATGCAGAGTTCTGGGTTCTGCTCTGTGTTCTGGTGATAGTGTTCTGGGTTTAGATCTGAGTACTGGTTACAGTGATCTGTATGTTCCAGTTGATTGGTTGAATGAATGGTAGATAAAGTTGTGTGAGAGGTTCAGTGATTGTTTGATTCAGTATGTCAGAGGTTTCGGTGATTGTTTGATTCAATATGTAACAGGTTTTAGTGATTGATTAATTCAGTTATGGTTGATTCAGATATTAATGATTGAGTTTCAGTGGTTGGTTTATGCATATCTATTTTATGGTTGTATTCCAATGGTGATTTATTTTGAGCATCAATGTTATTGATGGGTCCAGTCTGAAAATTTACGAAACATGGTCCCTGGATGATGTTGAGGGTTGGAGCCTTCATTGGGGAAGTTGAAGCTTCCTGCCAATAGTGGTTGGTGATTTGATCGGGGGATTGGAGTTCCCTTCCAGTAGCAGCTGGAGAAGGAGTGGAGGTTGGATCCTTCTATAGGTCGGTGCCTATGTACTAGTAAATAGATCGGCTAGTACAAGAGCTAGGGGGTTGGAGCTCCCTTCCTGTAGAACCTAGGAAACGAGTGAAGGATGGAGCCTTCAGTAGGCTAGTACATACATACTAGTAAATGGATCGGCTAGTAAAAGAGCTAGGGGGTTGTAGCTCCCTTCCATTAGAAGTTGGAGAAAGAGAGAAAATTGTAGCCTTCTGTAGGTGGGTGCCTACGTGCTGGTATGAGTCTGCACCAGTACAAGATTGTAAATAGGTTCTTCTTATATTAAAAGAAGACAACAATAGGTTTTTTTTGTCCTGTATTAGGTTTCCAACTTAAATCTTGGTGTTCATGTGTGTTGCTTATGTGTGATGGTTTATTCTATTATTATTGCACATGGTTATTATTTATATGGTTAATGAAGTATTGATGCAATGATTAAATATCAACACATGATGAATTAACAGAATCATAATTTTCCTGGATATACGTTGGTTGCTTTAAAGACAGTTGTGTGTACACGCAAGTTACCTTCATTGAAGTAGTGCATATAAATTTCAGTATGAAAAGAAAACTTATTGATTTGAAAAATATTGATTCACCCACCCTCTCGGTATTATTTTGAATAATTGGTATTAGAACAAATCCTTTGGCAGAAGCTTGATCGCTTGAAGGAGATCCGTAGAAACAATGGGAAAGAAGCTAAAGAAGAAAGAACCTAAGAAGAAGAAGACATCTCAGAGGAATAGTGACAATAGGAGAGACAATGGCCCATCAGGTGGAAGCAAGTATTCACTTTTAGAATCACCTCAGATTGAAGATGAATAAGCAAAAGAAGTATCAGGTACAAAGTTTAGGTCTTCCTGCTGATACTTTTCTCTGTTCATGCAATGTTGAAGATATTGAAAGTGATAGTGAAATAAATATAGAGGCAGAAGTTAAAAGACTCACAGATAAAATTAGAGATCAACAAGATCTATTTAACAAAATTAGGTGTGCCTTCAAAGAAGAAGTTACCATATTAAAAGCTTAGTTGGAGGAAGGAAACAAAGTAAGGAAGCATTACAAGGAAAAGGAAGATCAATGTCAAAAGTTGTAGGATGAAGTGACATCATTAAGAAATGAAGTAAATCAAAAGAGTAAAACAATCAAGAGACTTAAAGATAGGTCCAGTTACTATGGAAGTCTCGAAGCTAAGATCACCTCTCTAAAGGAATATCCTGACAATTCAAACAAGAAAATGAAGAACTAACTCAACCAGATGAAGAACAAGAAAATGAGATACTCAAATTAAGGCAACAAGTGGAAGAAGGAAGAAAGACTGAGGAAATCATGAAGAATCAATATCTGGAGAAGGAAGAGAAATATCAAGTTGCGGTAAATATCTTAAAAGGTAAATGAGAAGAAAAGGATAAACTGTTATGATTTCAAGATAGTACTAAGATTTCGGATAATATTCTTAGTAGTAAAAGGTCTCCTACCATCAAGACCGGTCTTGGCTTTCATGAAACTGTTGAAGGTGAATCTAGCTCACAATATGAGGCAAGGAACTCTAATGCAAAATCTGAAATGCACAACAAGGAGATAAGAGGTCAACCCCATCAACGATCAAGGAAAGAAAGTCTTCAAAGAAAATCAGTTACTCCTAACTATGGAAGTGATAGTAGGTTATTTCCTGTGATGAATAATGTTGAATGTTTTGTATGTCATAATTTTGGACATGTTGCAGCGAGATGCAGAAGTAGAATGGTTCAATCTAATAACCATCACACAGAAAGATCATCAGCTTCCATGTACTTTAAGGGATATTGTTTTTCTTGCAATATGTTTGGTCACAAAGCCATTGACTACTATAGAAGGAATATGAAACATGTAAGGTTTTATGCATGTGACAAGTTTGGACATATAGCAAAGGAATGCATGAGCAAATCTCGGCAACCATACCAAAAAGAGAAAACATCATCAGACTCGAAGATATGGAAGAAGAAGGAAATACAGTCAGAAAGATGTGGCATAGCACAATATATAGACATATCAAACTCAGGGGGAGCTAAAAGTGTAAAACTTCAGTATTCCAATTCTCATACACAGTTATCATGCAGAAAAGTTACGTATATATGGGAGTTAGAAGCTGCACAGTTGCGTATATGGTGTTTTAAGGAAAAAGAAGTGGGACAGACTCAGGAAACAGGGTTTGATAAGGTTCGATCAATTATCAATTATCTTTTCTATTTGATGATGATTACAATATTCTGATGATATGTGGAAGTGTTTTTTACCCTCATTAGTTGTTGATAATTTCATGAATAACTTGTTGATGACAATGCATTGATGATTCCTACTGACAAGTGAAATGATCAAATATGATAGTGAACAGATGGCATAGGTTCAGGGGGGTCATATGCTTCTAATAACGCATTGTTGACCTCATATTAGAAGACCTTGGTACATGATGAAACTTAAAATGCTTGATTCACATAGTTTATTTAATTCAGATGACTGTTTTGATAATGGACATATACAAATTGTTGATCTTGATGTTGCTGAAAGATGTTGATAGTATAGATAATATATGGTGTATGATAGTTGTTGATGACTATCATGGTCTTGTTTAGATTTTTGGTCCTTGTTATAAATATCATGCATATCATTTGATGTAAAGGTCATGAAAAGTTGTAACTTGTAACCTTGTTATGCATGGGAAGGATGATGTAATAATTGCTATTTCAATGATGTATAAACATTTGGTATATCCCCCCTTGGTTGTGTGGATGAGTCAAATTTGGTGTATCCCCACTTGGTTGGGTGATTGACGTATGCATGATTCATTGGTCTTAGGAATGTAATACTCACTTAGTTGACTTATAGAGTCATGTTATTCTTTAAAAAAAACTCTTTGCAGACTCTGCATGTACTTAGGGTGAGCATGGACAAAATAATGTATATCAAAGGGGGAGAATATCTTGGTCTACCCTTTGCAATTGATGTCAAAGGGGGAGAGTATCTTGGTGTTGTGGTTTCCATCAAGTCAAAAGGGGGAGATAATTGGCATTATGATACAGGTGATGTCCTTGATGGAAACTCACATAGACGACAATTCGCAGTGCAATAGGTTAACAACAAAGGACTACAAATCAGACTCCAGAAATGGTTTAAGAAGTATATGGTGGTTCACTTTGTCCAAGTAACATATACACACGGGTTAACAGAACAAAAGGAGTGCATACATATGCACGCACGTTCACCTAAAGGAAAGTGCGTATGGGATGGAAAATAAAGGTTCTGGTCCAAGGTATTTGGTCTGAGGTATTTTGTTTGAGTTATTGATCCTAAGTGGTTCTTGTCTGAGGTATTGAGAAAGGTCTAAAACTACATAAGGAGGAGAAGATCAAAGGGATAAGGGTGCAAGTAATGAATATCTTATGAAGAGGGAAATCAAAAGAAAATATGCATGTTATGGGTTTCTCATGCTTTGTTGAATCTGAACTAAGGATGAACCTTAGTGGTTGATGAGGGATGAGATCTAATGATGGATCAGGATCATAAGGCCTTAAACGAATTATCATTATGTGGTCTGATCATGTATAGTCTAGATCTGAATGCTAACAGATGATTTACACCGTAAATGTTCTAATCTAGGTATGACTGAAGTCTCGAATAGTTGTGATGTTTTAAGTTAGTATTTGCAGATCTATACGCTAGTTCTCTTTTATAAAAGAACATATACATGCTGGTCCGGCACATCGAAGTAGTGTATACATTATGAAATATGGTGTTTGAAGTTGCAGTTGGTTCTGGTTGTTGATGCAGAGTTTTGGGTTCTACTCTGTGTTCTAGTGACTGTGTTCTGGTGACAGTGTTCTGGGTTCAAATCTGAGTACTGGTTATAATGATCTGTCTATTCCAATTGATTGGTTGAATTTGATTAAGTTTGAATGAATGGTAGACTCAGTTGTGTCATATGTTCAGTGATTGTTTGATTCAGTATGTCAGAGGTTTCAGTGATTGTTTGATTTAGTATGTCAGATGTTTCAGTGATTGATTGATTCAGTTGTGGTTGATTCAGAGATTGATGATTGAGTTTCAGTGATTGGTTGATGCAGACGTATTTGATGGTTTTATTGCAGTGGTGATTGATTTTCATATTCAATGTTACTGATGGGTCCAGTCTGAAAGTTTATGAAATGTTGTCCGTAAAGGATGATGAGGGTTAGAGCCTTCAATGAGGAAGTCGAAGCTTCCTGCCAATAGTGGTTGGTGACTTGATCAAGGGGTTGGAACTCCCTTCTAGTAGCAATTGTAGAATGAGTGAAGGTTGGAGCCTTCTGTAGGCTGACGCCTACGTACTAGTAAATGGACTGGCTAGTATAAGAGCCAAGGGGTTGCGGCTCCTTTCTAGTAGCAGTTGGAAAACGAGTGAAGGTTGGAGTCTTCTATAATCCAGCACCTACATACTAGTAAACAGATTGGCTAGTACATTAGATAGGGGGTTGTAGCGCCCTTCCAGTAGACACTGGAGAATGAGAGAAGGTTGTAGCCTTCGTAAGTGGATACCTGCATACTGGTATGAGTCTAAACTAGTAAAATAGTGTAAAGAGATTTTTCTTATATTAAAAGAAGACATCATGAGGAGGTTTTTGTCCCACATTGGGTTTCCACCTTAAATCTTGGTGTTCATATGTGTTGCTTATGTGTGATGGTTTATTCTGTTATTACTCCACATGGTTACTGTTTATATGGTTAATGAAGTATCGATGCACTAATTAAAGATCAACATATAATGAATTAACAGAATCATAAGTTAGTTGGATATACGTTGGTTGCTTTAAAGACAGTTGCGTGTACACGCGAGTTATCTTCATTGAAGTAGCATATATAAATTTTAGTATGAGAAGAAAAAGTTATCGATTTGACTAACACTGATTCACCACCTCGCCCGACCTCCGCTTCCCCCCCCCTCAGTATTATTTCCAACAAAGATTAAAATTTTAAAACATCATACAAGTACCATGCCTATGCTTGTGATTTCACTAATTTGAACAAAGATTAAAATTCTAAAACATCATACAAGTACCATGCCTATGCTTGTGATTTCACTAATTTGCAAACTTGTGAAAACATTTTATAGTTTTCATATTAGGGATTTGTGAGAATCGCCAATGTTTTTAAACTTAAAGATAATTTTCCATCCTTAAAATTTTCCCGTGTCTAAACAATGTGAGCGGAGTACATTTCAATACAAACACAAGCATAAATATATTATAATTAGGCATAGAGTTGCATTCCATTGTGTTTTTTAATTTAATTACATTAAGCAATTACAATGATGAGTTCAAGAGCGCGATGAGTTAAGCAGAAAAATAGAATATTCATTTTTTTCAGTAAATTTTTTAATTTGAATAATTAGGTCTATTTATAAATATAGATTTTATTTTATAAAATCAAGATTTAAAAAAGTTAATTTTTTAATAAACAATTATTTAAAAATAATAGATAGTGGATTGAGATGTTTACATATTTTTTAATTTGGGAAAAAAAGTAAATGCTTATTCTTGTAGATCATAGTTATTTTTACATTAGAAAATGAATTTGGTTAAGATTAAAATGTACATGCAATTAATCATTGAATATTAATTAATTAGCTATGTAGCGCATGAATAATGTTCAAGGCAAATATAAAGTTTTGAATATTGTTTAAAAATTTATCAACTTGTGTGTGATAATATCCATAAAAGTGGATAACTTTGATTACTTCATCTATTTTTCATTCCAATTTTTTTTTCTCTATTTACTTGAAATTTAAATTCTTATTGAACCGATGCCACTTATTTAGGTTTTGTTGTAAGAGATGGTGAAAATAAATTGTATTTTTCTACTAAATTTATGCATGATTTATAACTTGTTTTTATGCATTTCAAAATAAAAAAATTTAATTGAGATCATTTGTATAATTAGATATATTTATAAACATCGGCTTGATTTTATAGAATTAGGATTTTAAAAAGTTATTTTTTTTAATAAACAATTATTTAAAAAAATAAATAGTTGAATGAGATGTTTACTCCATATTTTTAATTCCTAAAAAATGTCAAATACATATTATTTTAGATGATAATTATTTTTACATTAGAAAATTAGTTTGTTGAAGATTGAAGTGTACTTAAAATTAATTAAAGAATATTAATTAAGTAATTAAGTAATGCATAAACATTGTTTAAAGAAAATATGAAGTATTCAACAATTTAAAAATTGATCAATTCGTGTGTCTATTTTTCAATCCAAAAGCATTTTCTTCAATTATTTGAAATTAAAATGCTTATTGAAAGTTGTTTGTTATTTTTAGTATCATGATGATGAAAAGTAACCTAATTTCATATGTTCACTTGATTTTTGCATGATTCATAACTTTTTTTTATGCATTTTATAGTAAATTTTTTTAATTTAAATAATTAACTTATTTTCATATGTTGACTTGATTTTTATGAATATACAATTTTTTTTATGAATATACACGATGGTTATCCAACTATTGGTTTGAGATAAGTTTGTCATATATATATATATATAGAATTAAAATAAATCTACACTAATTAGATTAATTATAATTTAGACAAATTAAAATATCTAAAATTTTTAAAAATATTTTAAATTTCTTATTTTACCATGACTTGCTAAACTAATCATTCACTAAAATATCATTCACTAAAATATTGATTTGTTAGTTTGGTTATGAATTGTGACATTAATTTCTTTCACTAAAATATTCATTGGTTAGTTTGGTTATGACTTGTGAAATTAATCTCTGATTACCACAGTAACTCTTACCATAACATATCATCCAGACATTATTGAATCATCCGTAAACCTTATACGAACGCCCATCTTGAAATTGGATTCGACTAAAATAAAAATAACACTACTTTTAAAGTGGAGAAATCAAAATGCCTACATTGCATATTTCTGAAATGTGCACACAAACTACCGTGCGTATTCAATCATTTTCTATATTATTTGGGATTTCGAACTTTCGTCCTCAAACATATTCTTCTTCCTTCCACCTCACAATGAGTGAATTGTTGACTCTCCGAAGTGGATGAGAGCTTTTGCACGAACTCAAATCAAAATTCCAAGAGCAGCATTCTAAAAATTCTAAGCCTTTTACGATTAGAAAAGCAACTCTACCCAACTCGGTCAATCACCGTCCGTCTTCTTGGGATATTGAGATTTTAAACACAACCGAAGTTGTACCGCCACGTCAATCAACAGACCAGCGATTGGTGGAAAATTTGCGCGAGTTCGAATGTGCACGTATTTACCACAAACTGCGGTATGGCGGAAACTGGAATACGAGTATGAATATTTTAGATGAATCAGAATACGACTATGAACATTCCAAAAATCAAAATTAGGAAAGAGAAAAAAAAAAAAAAAACAGTCTTTAGATCTTATACTGGTAAGGTTTTGCATTACACCAAAGGTTTTCCATTACACCAAAGGTTTTCATGTCTTAGTAAATTTTTAAATTATTATCATTATTTTTAGAGTGGTATTAAGGTGGATCTTAGAATGGTGGTTACATGTGATAGATTCTTAACAAGGTGAATGAGCAAATTTAATACTTTCTCTCAAATGCAAATTAGGGAATCAAAACCTAGGCCAAAATAATACCATGTAAAGTTTTTTGTTACACCAAACAAAACCAGTAAACTTTAAATAAACTTTCCATCATTACTTTTATGAATAATACCTAAATAAATTTAAAATAACAATTAAAGCATTAATCCAAGGTAACTAATTCCCAACAAAATAAATGAATAAATCCGGCCACCTAAACTTGTTTTTCTTTCCCTACCTAAACTATATCACGACTTTTAGATAAACATCATAGCGAGTTACCTAAACTACTGTTTCTTCTCCTACGTAGACGTAAACGAAGATGTGGACCTAACTACCTTTGAAAATACAAACGTGGATTTTCTTTGACATCTATTCTGAGAAAATTCGTTGGTCAAGTAGCCTACGCACCAAATCCTATTAGTGCGCTATACGCGTACCTTAACCGAATCAACACTGAAATGAGTGCACTTTTTGTATTTTACAACTCTTCCAAACCGAGCGGTCAAATTCGCATTTCGCACTATGGAATCAAATCCATTTTCAGACTGTTAAACCTAACTTCTAAAATTCCATAATACACGTACGTCAGCTTACGTCTAACTACATATGTTAAAGTTTTCACTTATTTTTCGTTTGTGCAAATTTAGGCCGCTCCAGGATGTAGAGATGTTGCTATTGTTATTTTTGGATATAGATGGTATATAAGAGTATTTTCAAGGTATTGTAAGTTAAAAAAAAAAATTAATAGAAAAATATTTGGAAGATAAAAATATAGAGATATAAGATATTATGAGGAAAAAAATAAATGAAAATATAAATTAAAAAGATTAAATTGTAACATGTTTTCGGTTGGTTTAAGTTAAGAAAAGTTAGGTTTTATGTAAATATTTTATTATTAAATAAATAGAGATAAATTAATTGTTTGGGAAACGAGACACTAAAAGATGATGTTTTTTCCAAATGAAATTTTATTGGTGAATGAGAATGGATAATTATTTCATGATAAGACTTCTAAATCCAATTCTAGAAAAGCTTAATGGATTTGGAGATAAATATCCATTAAATTACTTAGCTGGAGGAAGATTCTAAGTTGAACAAAAACATAACTAAGTTGAATAAAAGCTTAAAAGCCTTCCAGGAGAGAAGGGCAAGCTTTTATGGGAAAAGACTCACCAGAGAGAAACGCATGATTTTCCATGAAAACCCTAGGCAAATGGATAAAAATATCCACCTAAAAGAGGGATGTCACTAAAGGAAACCATATTATGAAAGAGGGTATTAAATACCCATTGAAGAGATCAACATAAGGCAGTTGATCCATGTCCATATCTCTCGGCTCAATGGTGAACTGGAGGTAGCCAGTTCTAGGTTGGGTGGCGGTGCTCAATTTTCTAGGTTACCTTCTTCAGTTATCTTCATGTGATTCAATTGATTGGTATGTACTGTATGTTGCTCCTTACTCTTTATGTGTCACATATTTAAACTTATGTGCTATCTTGGTTTTAAGATTATGAATACTTATGCATGGGAAAATTATATATGATGAATAATTATGTTTTTATGGTTTGAAATTGTATAGCTTGTGCTTCAGGTTATCTATCCTATGAATTACGCATCATGGGGTGAATTGCATCCATTGAGGTGCATTTAGTTATTTGTTCACTATGATTCGTATTGCAGAAGATATATGTCAGTAATACTTTCGATTATGACAGTAGGACTATGATCATGATATATGGCAATGCTAGCTACAGTGTGTTTATGACAACATTTCCATTAATGCTTGTGTTGAGGCATCAAAGGAAATGAAATCTGACTGCATAATCTTATCATGTTGAATGCCGATGAATTATTTTTTTCTCCAAGTTGTAATATATGCATGAAGCATTGATTTCAAATGTAGTAACTAAGCGTATTAATTGAACCTAAAAGTGCACATCGTGGATCAAGTGGAGCATTGTAGGTAGTTGGTAGTATTGTGCCAAGGGGGTATGTGACAAATGGTATTAGAGATCTAAATTAAAATATTTTGTCGTAACGGCCACTCACCTTTGTAGAATGTGGAATGGGTTATAAACTATGTTTCATAATAACCAAGGAATTTGGGATTGTAAGTCAATGTAGTCCCTAGTGCATGAGAACGTATGTGATAATTTAAACCAATATCAAAGTGTGATACATAATCGGAAATAATACCAAGCAAAAGGATATACTTGAGAAGTAGAGTTTTAACCTTCCCCTATCCCAATAATGAAATACAAAGGAGTGGTACGTTAGTAGAATTTTTAGTAAGAACTTTGAATAGATGAAATAAAGAAAATTCATGTAAGCTAAGCATAGCTTGCAGTGGATTAAATTGAGTTCTGAGATCCTTAGTTGTGATATAAAAAAAAATTAAGTAAATAAATTTAAAAAAGACTAGAGGGAAATACACCCTAGTGATTCATTTCCCTTGTAAATTGATATTTTCAAGAAAATTGAAAAGGGAAATTTGAATGCGGGATAAAATTCTAATTTCATCACCATTGTGAAAAAGAGAAACCAATTTTAACTCGAACATAATTTAGGGAACGACGACAAAATCTAAATCTAAATTGTAAAATGAGGTATGGTGAAGGGTATAATAACTATGTGCGTAGAAAAGGCTCTCAACAAGCCTAAATTGCGAATCACTTGATCATGATTTGTTCCACGCTTCTCTCATGATGCTGAATCATACTTTTCTATGAGAGAATAGTGCCCCTATTCTACTCATGCAGTTTCTAGAGATTATTGTGTTGATTCCATTCCATTTATTGATAAATGGTATGCTGTGGATAACGGTGTTGATCTTCTAAATCATTCCAGACATTCTACTGTCTCACCGGAATCTTGTAGCAAAGATTTATTGAATATGAATACATGCTCATCGGCTTTAAGGACCTTGGTATTATGAGGGAAATTAATAAGCCCATGAGGACATTAGAGTTGCCCATATTGTCCATCCCACGTACCTTAATGATTGCAAGTTGCATTCATGGCACTTGGTTCAAGCACTGAGGATCCCTACAAAAGTGTAATGCAAAACGTGAGTCACAAGAAACATGACGAATTCGATGAGGCATCAAGTTAAGAACGTTCACAGGGTTAAACTTTTGGCATATTGTGAAATGCTAGGTGTCATTTAACTTCTAATAAAGAAGAGGATAAGATTAGAATGATGTATGGTTATCCATTTCGGTATTTGATTTAGGAATGCCAATTCTCTTGGTCACTTTATGATGCAATCACTAAATCTGGTCACCTAGTTATGTGGGGCCATGGAATCCTCAAAGGTGGTATGTGGGATATTAAGCATGGTCTTTTTCCAAACTAGAGATGGAGACCTATTGTGCAGACTCCCATGCCTTAACCTAACTCAACTTCTAGTTAATAAAAATCCTAGTTGACTTGACCTAAGGATTTATAAAAATGAAAGGGCGTGAGAAATCTCTACGGGTCCGTAAGAGGGAGAGAGTCAAGGGATTTGAGTATCAATTTTTGGCTCCCCGCAATGTGAATTGAAATATAACGAAGAATTGTTGGAAGTCGATTCCCTCTATCGGTATTGATATTCTATCAATATTGAGATGACTCACACTTGTGCTATCCAACAACAACTCTAAGATCCTAGAAGCCATGACACTTATGTGCTAGTGGTACCCATGCTCATGTTCCAAACTGGAAGAGTAATGTTTTTTAATTGTTGACTTCTTGCTTATTATTGATGAAGTCAAGATTTTGGGGTGAACAAAAACCCCATTTCCCTAATAAAATCACTCTTGAGGCCGGTGGATTATGGGCCCACGAAGACTATCGGAGATGCCTCTCACCTTTTCTTTAGGCATTTGTCATTGAACCGTGGACAAACACCACCTCCTCCTAATATAGAAAACACATCCCACATGCACAACAAATATCCATTGCCTAATCTCTGATTTTCATACATAGAAGAATATGAGCCACCTCCAACACAAAATTAAAATTCAAAAGACTAATAATAAAATATTGTTCATCATGAAATTTGATGGCAGAGTTTAATGTTTGCAACCAGGCTCAAGTTGACCGTTGCTTCAGCATCTCAATGCATATCACTCATAAATTACACCGTATTATGCGTAATCTCATGAAGCAATTCCTTCACATTTGTATCGTAGTTATTCACTATCTCGCTTCCAAGAAAATCTATTAAAACTCGAAGCTTGTTGCTTCTCATCACCCTAAGCCTAGATTTACAAAGTGCGTTAATAATATTTAAACTAGCCCTCATGTGAAAGAGACTAAATTCAAAACCAACAACGACTAGTTCCACCATTCCAACAATCACACCTGTAATCATCTAAACATAAACTACTGTCCATGGCCTGATCAACATCATTTCTGCCTGCTTGAACTCGACATTCCAAATACTCTGAATCACCAGCCTATTGAAGCACATTACTGAAAGACTCTTGCAAGTTCCTATGTTTAACAACCTCTATGTTTAACAACCTCTGATTCTAAGTTGACATTATAAGCATTCCAAGAAACCTTTAATTCATTTTTATTCTCTTCAATAATTGACACAAGAAACATACTCACACATTAATTGAAACCCTACAACAGGGTTGACCTTCTCAGATACCTAGTTTAAACAAAGATCTGACTTCTTCGCCACGCCATCGTCTTTTCTTCTAGAATTCTCCAATGCTTCACTGCTTACGGAATACTCAGCTTTCAACTCTTATAACAGCTACTTTTCACCTCCACTAAGACCTTATGTCTGTGAAACTCTACTCAACCAAAGAAATCATTCTTGGACCAGTTTGGCCCCCTGTCCACGCTATATGAGAAATGAATGTCTCGAGGGCATGAGTCAGGGAAGCCTTGGCCCCTGCCCCATCCTCGTCTTCTGCCACAGCTCTGCCCTCCTCCATGTGCACCTTTTCTCTCTCTTTCTTGATGCATATATTCAGTTTTAACTGATTTTTGAACTAAAATTAGTTCCATGAATAGAATTTGATTATGATTGGCTTGGTTGTCCATGTGGTTTCCCACGTGTCTTCTTTCTCTAATTTTTTTCCCACTAAGGTGTTTGGATGCCCCTGCATCAGACTCCCGAGGTACAAAAATTAGGACCTCCTAGTCATATGCTCCCGAGGTACAAACAAAAATTATGACCTCCTGGTCATATGCATTTCCTTAGCAATTCTACCCACTATCTCACTTCTTCAGTGGAACTGCCTTCCTGGTCTTCTGTGAGTTGCAACCAAACCTCTGTAATAGCAAGTCCTCCTTGCTACCAGATGCCCTACCGAGCTTCTCTCCTAAGCTTAGTCCTCTCGGCATCTCCGTGGTTCTCTCCTCTTGAACCAATTGAGCACCCCTGCTCCAGGTTTGTTGCAATCTTCTCACCTTCACAAAATAAATTAAAAAATTAAAAGCTTACAAATCTTCAACAAACTGTACATATTCCTTCATGGCATGCGAAAACTCCTCTCCGTAGGAAATCTTTTCTGGCTCTGATACAACTTGATGAGGTCGAGATTCTGCGGTGAACCAAAATCCTATTTCCCCAATAAAATTGCTCTTGAGGCCATGGGTTATGGGCCCATGAAGCCTATCGAAGATGCCTCTCACCTTTTCTTTAGGCATTTTTCATTGAACCGTGGACAAACACCACCTCCTCCTACAATAGAAAACACATCCCAAAGGCGCAACAAATATATGTTGCCTGATCTCTGATTTTTATACACAGAAGAATATGAACCACCTCCAACACAAAAGTAAAATTCAAAAGGCTAATAATATAATATTTTTCAACATGAAATTCGAATGGCACAATTTAATGTTTGCAGCTAGGCCTGAGTCGACCATTGCTTCAGCATTTCAATGCATATCACTCATAAATTACACTATATTATGGGTAATCTCATGAAGCAATTCCTTCAAATTTCTGTCGTAGTTATTCACTATCTCACTTCCAAGAAAATCTGTTAAAACTCGAAGCTCGTTGCTTCTCATCGCCCTAAGCCTAGATTTACAAAGTGCATTAACAATATTTAAACCAGCCCTCATGTGAAAGAGACTGAATTCAAAACCATCAATGACTACTTCAACCATTCCAACAATCACACCTGTGATCATCTAAACATAAATTGTCGTCCATGGCCTGATCAACATCATTTCCGCCTGCTTGAACTCGACGTTCCAGGTACTCTGAATCACCACTCTGTTGAAGCACATTACTAAGAGACTCTTGCAATTTCCTATGTTTAACAACCTCTAATTCTATGTTGAGATTATAAGCATTCCAAGAAACTTTTAATTCATTTTTATTCTCTTCAATAATTGACACAGAATCAGTAGAAATAGACTCACACGTTAATTGAAACCCCACAACAGGGTTGACCTTCTCAGATACTTGGTTTAAAGAAAGATCTGACTTCTTCGCCACGCCATCATCTTTTCTTTGAGAATTCTCCAATGCTTCACTGCTTACGGAATACTCAGCGTTCAGCTCTTGTAACAACTGCTTACCGCCTCCACCAAAACGTTCTGTTTATGAAACTCTACTCAACCAGAGAAATTATTCTTGAACCTATTCAGCCACCTATCCGCCCTATATGAGAAATGAATGTCTCAACGGCACGAGTCAGGGAAGCCTCGGCCCCTACCCCATCCTCGTCTTCTGCCACAGCTCCACCCTCCTCCAAGCACACCTCTTCTCTCTCTTTCTTGATGCATATATTCAGTTTTAATTGATTTTTAAACTAAAATTAGTTCCTTGAATAGAATTCGGTTATAGAATTCGATTATGGTTGGCCTGGTTGTCCATGTGGTTGCCCATGTGTCTTTTTCCTCTAATTCTTTTTTTCCACTAAGGTGTTTGGATGCCCCTTGCATGCGCCTTAAAGCATGATCAACTATGACATCTTTAGGAAGTGTTTCTATTACTAGCAGTTTTAAATATTAACAAGCAACTTGCCAACTCGATTTATAGAAAAATTACAGTACAGGACTGATGTTCCTCTTTTTGATATATAATATCACTCTATCTGCTTGTCTTATCCACTGAGCGGGAGATGTTTCCATAAGGAGCATACCTATTGGATAATGGTTATCCTTATGAACAAGCTAATAAAAGCATTCGGGGGATGATGGTTATCCTTTTGTTTATCCTTAGTTCACTTGGACAAGTTACAGTGAGAAAATCACGCTCGATTTTGGTAATATGTTTTAAAACACAAATCGCCCTTGCCAATTTGAGTGGCAACTGATGTTTTCTTTATTTATTGAGCTGACATATACCTCTCTACTTTCTTTATCCGTTGAGCTAGAGGCATCTGGCTCTGAATTGAATTGCCACAAAAAAATAACAAGGATAATGGTTATCCCGGTTGGCACGCTTTAAAAGCAGTCAATCGTTGTTGTTGTTGTCATCCCACAAACATGTTCTATTTGGGAATGGTTATCCAGTTCCATAAAACAACGTGCAGTTAGTTTCAATGACACTCCATAACATTAAATAAGAAAGGGGTGTGTGCCATTTCAAAGATAGAGTGTAAGGGAAGGTGACGCTTCCAGATCTGACCAATTCAATCACGTGTTTGATTAGTGGAATCGTGGCCAGCCATGCTATTTGGATTGGCTGAAAATATTTCAACTCCAATACAAACTCGTGGGCTGAAATTGCAGGATTAGTGGTGACAAATAGAATTTTGATTTTTTTCTAATATCTACAACACTCTCTTGAGAGTGAGGTTGGTCTTAACCTCGTTTCCTAATTCACCACCAGTCATTGTGAATCCTTTATGGTAAGATTTTTCTTCATTTTTGGTGATATATTTCTTTTTTGGTGATACAAATATATAGATACGCTAGCACTGGCACACATATGAAAGCTTCCGCCCATCTAAACCCTGGTATAATATTTACCTTCAGTACCAAAGTCTCTGAGTATGGAACCAATGCCCCTTTTCTTAGTTGTGAAATTGGAAACAAATGACCACAATATTGGTGGTTAATTCCTTTTTACTTGTGACCGAGTCTAATATAACTTGGATTTAATGTTGAGAGAGTTGAATGCATCACACATTGTGATCCATATCATAATATCTTTAGAGGCATAACTCCTCCTATTGGTGAGACACTAGACTTGTCACCAATTCTTGTGTTCTTTTTATTGGACGTTGTTGCAAGTGTTGTTTGTGGTCTTCTAGCCGAGTTTCCAAAGACACAGAAAGAAAAGGTGGCTTAGCAACAATTATAGGAGCCCCATGAATAGTTTTATTTTCAAGCGAAATTCGGCCACAATTGAAAGGAGTTCTTTATATTCCATACACCCATATTGAGTTCGATAATCATGATGGGTTTCTTAGTTCAGTTAGAATTTTCTTTCTAGCAAGTGTGAGGCTTGTTTTGTCACGAACAAAACTAGTGGTCGATGCAAATCTCCCATTTCGATCGGGAAAGGTAAATGCTTTCCATATTAGAATATGAATTAGAATATACATTTCTACATGATGGGCATACATCAGCAAGTTGTTGGCGAAGAATAGTTTTAATTGTAGTGCAACTAAATAACTTTTGTATGTGTGTGCATAATTATGTGATTATATGTTTGTGCTTACATATATATGGCTTTCATGTAGGGCTCATTTTTGTGGTTACAATGAACTACATTGGTATGTCTACATGCATGGATGGATCAAAATTCTCACAAATTAACATGATTAAAAAAATGATTTAAGATGGTAGATATTTATAATCAATCTTTAGGAATAAACAATGTTGGATTTAATCCTTACACTTATATTAACTTTCAAAAGTTTTTGGATAACTATAGTACTAATGTAGGGAGGAGAAACCTAGAAAGGCTACACTAGAACAAATAATTCTGCAATGTTGAATTGTGGTGGAGTAAAGAGTAATGAAAAGAAGCAACAAAAAATAACATGTTGATTATTTTTAATACGCAAAAATGGTCAACCATCAATTGGTTACTTTTTATTGTGCCTACTTATTGAATGTTAAAAATTATGCGAAGATTAAATTTTTATTATAAGTGTGGAAATTCTCCAAAAACATTTGTTAAGGCACAAATACTTGATACCATGATTTAAAATTGGTTTAATATATTAACATAGTTTTAGATGTTCATAGTAGAGCAGAAGGAATGAACATTAAGAAAAATGGTTACATGTCTTTCAAAACTTCAGATTGAGCATGGTGACATTTGTAAGGGTTGTGCATTTGGTAAAAATACCAATAGATATTTTCCAGCTAATGATAATAGATCTAAGGGGATCTTCAGTCTAATACATTAATATATATGTGGACCAATGACCACAACCTTCTTGGGTGTCCACTTGTACTATGTAACATTCATTCATGATTTCTCCCAAAATAATTGGATCGACATTATGAGAACTAAGGATGGAGCCTTCAACAAGTTCCAAGAATTCTAAGCATAAGCCTAGAGAACCTAATAGGAAGGAGAATCAAATTCCTAAGATTAGATAATGGAGGAGAGTAGTCATCCAAATACTTCAGTGATTTTTGCAAGGAATCAAGGATGAGGAGGGAATTGATCGTTCCTTACAATTTTTAACAAAATGTAGTAGAAAGAAGGAATAGAACAATTATATAAGAAGTGAAGGTGATGATTCATGAAATATAATTTTTTATGTTATTATGGGAAAAGCATGTCAATAAAACTATTTATGTTCAAAATCGAAGTCCTAATTAAATATTAGAGGACCTTACACATGAGGAAGCATTCACCAAAATAAAACGTCAAGTGAGTCATTTAAGAATCTTTAATTGTCCAATATATGTTATGTTCTTAAATAGGAGAGAAATAATTTTGAACCTTCTAGGAGGAAAGGTATCTTTGTATAATAGAATGCAATTTCAAAGGAATATCAAATGTACATTTCAGAAAGATGCCAAATTGAAGTTAGTCGAGATGTTATCTTTGATGAAGAAGTAGCCTTCAAGAAGTCTAGAGAGTCTCACATGGAAAGTGATGATGAAGAACATGAGGCTCCAAAGGATGTAGGTAAAGGTCCTTCTAAACAAATCATTCATTCTTCAAAATATCAGGAGGAGTCAACAAAAGCATCAGAATGACTAGAGCCTACGAGAGAGACTCTTTTAACTAGAAAAATACTAGAATGGCTTTGTGATACTCTATAAGTTGTACAAGGACATGTAGCCCCTAAAGTTACGTTTATAGAAAGTAAGAAACCTAAAATATACTCAGACGATATGGCACTAATCAACCACATCATTGATTTTGGGGCCCCCAGTTATGAAGAAGCACCAGACAAGTAAGTTTGAACATATTCCATAATGGTAGAATATCAATCCATCATGAAGAAAGATGTATGAGAGAGTTCTGAGACCGGAGAATATTTAAGTGGTGACCTTGAAATGGATATATAATATCAATAATGCAACAAATGGAAGTCTTAGAAAGTATTACTTTCATTCCTTGGACTATGAATATTTGCTCTAGGCCATTATAATGGAAATTTTTATCTAGATTAATTTTCCTATAAAATATAAAGTTGATAGGTACAAAATGACAAATTGTGATCTAATTTCTCTTAGAGTTTATTTCATAGATTTCGATACAAATGCAATAATTGAGTGAGTCTATCATATGGAGTTGAGTGTGAGGAGAAGCAATATTTTGTGTATAACATGTTATTCCTCTAACCCCTCTATGAGAGAATTTCTTGTTCCATGTTAAGCATAAGACAAATCCATCTATGTGAGGGACGTTATATTAATCATACTTCCATGCTTCAACAAGAAAAATAATATCGGTTTCACTCAATATCAAATATAACATAAGACCTTTACACCACGGGAAGTCATAATAGAACTCTAAAATAGCATCCACAATATTCCCAATTACTATTTATTACTTTTATTTTGGTTTCTATCACTAACAATAACTTTCCTATTTCTAATGATTTTCCATTTTCCTTCTTTCCCTTACCTTTAGAACCTCCTTCCTTAACTTAGCTTGGTATGATGGAATGAAGTCCTCATTTATAAAGAATATTGTCACTCATAAGATCATAAATTTCCTGAGTATTTTGAATTTATGGACCATATATATTACCTTGACATGAGTCAATCTATTGTTATGTTTTAGTATCATTTCTTGGAATCTAGCTTCGATTTCTTCCGTTGAGTCTAGAACCCTAATATTTTATTATGTAGCTTCTTCGCTGACAATTTGAAATTATTATCAAGCATTGTCTCTAAATGTATTCTAAATTCTATTCTTTGTTTCTAACAAATTTATATGATCATAGAGACACTCTAAGTTGGCTTTGTTGGGCCTCTGATTACATGTTTAATTGTTAT
>APFE031409057.1:188289-204229 GCA_000404065.3 Pinus taeda
AATAAAAACTTATCAAATAACAGATGAGCCCAATTAATATTCTCAACATTATAACAACTAATATTTCTAATAATTAATATTCTTAATATTAAGACCATCTAATTGGATTATGCCGAATTAACAATTAAATCTATAAGTTGTAATTACGAGTATAGAAACGACATTTCAGAAAATTGATATAAAAAGTCTGAATTTAATCTTTTTGTCTTTGAAAGTATTAATTTTGAACAGAAAACATGTTGAAAATTCAGGGAAGAAAAATAAAAATTATTAAATTAATTAATTTGTGAACTTAATCTTTATGTATTTCAGAGTATTAATTTTGAAGAAAAAGTACATTGAAAATTCAGGATAGAAAAATAAAAATTATTAAATTAATTAATTTGGAGTATCACGAATAGATATAGAAAAATAATTATAACATACACAATCACTTTCTACACTAATAGGTGTTTCCTTGGTGAGATAAGTACCAATAAATTTTTTTAATACTAACACTCTACACCAATAAGTATTTACTTAGTAAGATAAATAATTGTAACATATACAATTACTTACTCTACTAACTAACACTCTACACTAATAGATATTTACTTGGTGAAATAAGTATTAGTACTAAATTTCAATTACCAATTTACATCAGATTAAACAAATAGTTTGAAAAATAATAGAATAATTTTCTTTCTGAAAATTTCACAATTAATTTATATTTAACTTTTCTAAAATATATGGTTTTTCATTTTATAATTAAAAAAAAGAGTTAATTTAGATAACTTTTTAAAAATATATGATTTTTAGTTTATAATTAAAATAAAAGGATTTTGTGCAATAAAATAATAATAATTTATATGTCCATGTTTTGAATATATTGAAATACAAATTTATAAAAATTATAAATTAAATGGTATCAAATATGAATATCTTGTGGGGTACAAAGTAAGTTGACAAAAAACCAAATTTCACAGTATTAGGAAGTTCTCATAGAACAAAAACCAGTATAACTGAATATTGTTAAGTTTGACTATTTTTTTTTTTTTTGGATGATTTTGAAATATATTGTGGTACATAATAAGTTTAAAAAAAACCAAATTTCACAGGTATTATGAAGTTTCCATGAAGTTCCCATAGAACAAAAACCAGTATAACGGAATGTTAGTTAAGTTTGGCTATGATTTATTGTGATGTTTTTGAAGGAGACAGCTCGGCGGCAAACCCGGAGCATCGGCACACACCGACTTTACTTTATTTGCAGTCGTTGAAGTTATCTCAACATTTGTCAAAGTAGTTCCTGTGCACCAAACTGTCTCGCTGCACGAAATGTTCACAGACTCATTCGTCGATGACGTTCCCTGTATGTTTCTATACGTGATATTTTGTATTTGCGCTGCCGATCGCTGCACACAACAACATGACGCACAATGTTATTGATACCCAACAATAATACCAAACTTCAAAATCAACTTTTCTAAATATTATAGAATTTGTATTAACTTTGATGGGTAGAATTAGCGACGTTTAGGTATTTAGGGGTCTCTCTGAGTTCGGTGAGATTTCCGGAATTACCAAATTTCGTAACTACCAATTCTTTACCTAAAGATGAAATTCTATGTAATTACCAATTACTTACCCGATTGATAGTATATAGAAGATAAAACAAAATGAGAAAATTATCCTATATTGTGCGCTTAAACAAGTATTTTGGAATTAATATTAATGGCCACATCGATGGCAAGCACACATCCACGGACTTCAAAATGATATTTCAAGAACGGCTAGACCTAAACTCACACGAATTGTAGTGCTCATCAATAATACTCGGATTCTTGACGTTATGAACAACTATGTCCTCAAATCTGATATTTCGTGCATAGCCAGAACCGCCATGTATATTTATAAAAGCATGAATTCTGTGATAACCATCCTAGATAATTCACATAAATATAAATTACGAACTGCAGTTCATTGCCGTATCATCATGCACATTTCATGAGTTAGTTTTAAGATGAATAGAAATAATTAAAGGAGCCATACACATTCGTTAGATGTTTCGAAAAAGTGATGTTTTGGATTAGAATTTCATCAATTTTGGCTTCTTCTCCATTCTTTCCCAGGCTTCCAATGCTGCACACAAAAAAGTACAATTCAAATTTCATCTTTACTGATTGTATTTTCTTTACTGATTGTATTTTCCGTAGGATAAGATCCAAAATACTTATCTCGCCTGATGCCATGGCCTGGGCCACACTTTATGTTTTTGATATTAATAGCAGATGAGCCCGACGAAATGGAAATGCAATCATCCCCTGATATGGAGTATTTATAATCATAGTTAGCAGAACCTTTTATGTTTATTATGTGTTTGCCAATCTGAACTTTAACTAAGTGAAATTAAGATTTGCACTTATACCAGCTGCGGTGAGATAGATATAAGCTGGATGGGTATTGACTGATTTATTATTAATAAAATGGATCTATGCTATATGGTAATGTGTGAATAAACAAATTAATGCAAACCAGTGAAATCACTAACTTCTAACCTGTCTGTATGACACAGTTGTTTATTTGGGCATTCTTAACTCTTTGTAAATGAATACCATCAGTGTTTGGGCTTTCTGCAGGAGCTTGTATCTGAAGACCGCTTAATTGGATATCATAAGAGTCGACCACTACGAGATGCATTCGTTGGCTATTCACAGATTGCAATTTTTTTATCAAAACATGTGAACCTCGACTAATAGTCCTTGCCTGCAAGAGCAACCCAAAATCCAAACAACCGAATGAGCACAGCCTTGAATTGAAATTTACAGAAAGATTAAAAAAACCGTTTATAACAAGATGGCCGGCTGGAAACAAACTGGTGGAGCCGCATCCAAGCAACCCTGCACACAAGAAATTTGATGGGATTAATATAAATTAAAGGAGCCGGTTTATACTACTAATTTCTTGTTTAATGGTAAATGTTGGGTAGGGGAAAGATTGTGGATGATGCATGTGAAAAGGCTAGAGGTGGAGTCGGTGGAGTCGAACGCGGAAGAGATGGAATATTAGAGGGGATTGCGACAGGATTTCCAATGGCGGCTGACTTGGAGGATAAGAGCGGCGTATGAAAGGAAATTGTCAGTGACATGTGTGCGTTGTGTTCATGGAACGGAGCCATGATTTTCTTTTACCTCGGGAGCCTGATGCAGGAGCATCTAGCTGACAGGGCAAAGACAAAAGTGAGGATGATATGGTTTCTGAAGAAGACAGAGAAATTAATTCACTGATTGGATAACATACTTGTTTCTTATTTATTACTTTTCTTTTATTAAGTTGCCTAATATTAATGTAATAAATTGTAATTAGGAGCAGTAGTAATTAGTTAGAGCCATTGTTTCGAGGTAGTTAATTTACTGTTGTAAAAGCATGAAAAGAAAATGGACTAGACAACCATGCAAAGTTCTATATGAGGAATAACTGATATAACCAATTGAACAAACTAACAGCAGTTAGGACAGTTTGTAAATAGTGTTATTAAAAGGAGAGAAAAAGCACAATACGAAGATTCGACTGAAGAAGAAATACACAGAGAAAAAAATATAATTTTTCTGTGCACATACATCCCTACAACGTCCTAAACAACATCCCTACAGTGTCCTAAACAACTGTGTAATAATTTGTATTAAATTACTGTGTGAAGATTGTAAATGCATTGCTACAGGTTCTAAATCAAAAGGAAAGATAATCGAATTCAGAGGAGAAGTAACGGCGCCCAACTACAGGCGACTCAAACAAAAATAACCAGACATAAAAAAATCATTTATGTAACTACACCTTAGGAAGTCATAAATTGCAAGTCGAGTTGAGCGAACAACCACTGTAAACACCAGGTATGCGAACTTACGAACATAACCCAATTCAATTGCAGAGTTGAGTTCATATAAATACAAATACAGTCATCAAAATCATTGTTCATTTACATTCTGTTCAAAGCAAAGGAACGAACCCAATTCATAGTCATGGGAATCATAATAATTACAAACGGAAGCCAACCCCATAAGCCCCAACTCATTACCATAACCCAATGACGGAGCTTAACGACTAAAGAACCAAATACAGACAGCGACTCAAGGCCAGCAAGAAATATCAACCCTATAAGTCGTAATACTAAGGTCAAGCAAACCACAAATGAACAGAACGAAACTACCCAGATTACATTCGGGATAGCTGAGTGTCCAAGCGCCGAAACCCTCGGGTGGCTCTACTTACGAAGGGAAACAACAAGATGAGATTAGTCACTGTGAAACGGAATACAGGGGAACTGGAAATTGAAGAAACAAATAAAATACGGAGAATTAGTTTATCTGATAGACAAGCCGTGACCGCAACCATACATTCGAATTGTTTTCCTGCTCACGAGGAGACAAAGACGTTAGACACAGATAGAAGAAGAGTACAAGCATCCAGCATAGAACAGGGAACTTACTAGATAAGTTGGCGGAGAAACCGACAGAAATCGCCACCATAATTCTGCCGAGTTTGTGGAGGAATCGAACCCAGCGCTAGAGAATGTGACCAAGAACCATATGACCATCAACCAACTGTGATAATCGTGGAAAAACAGGAACAAATCGAGAAAAGGATGCATAGAGCCGAAGACCCATTAAAGCAGACACCAAACACACAGTAACAGTCGACATACAAGCAGAAGACCCGAAGAAAATAAACCTTACCAGGGTTTCATTAATTTGCCAGGTGAACGGAAAACCCCCAAGTCAAATCCCGAACCAGTGAAGCAAGACCGCAAGAACGAAACCCACATTGAAGCCGTGAAGACCACCGAGAGCGTACAGCTCGAAGAACCTAGACAACAAAACCACGAACAGACCAAAGGAAACCACATTGAAGCCGTGAAGGCCACCAGGAGCACGCAGCTCAGAGAACCAGGCGGACAAGCCTCAAACCAAAACAAACAAATCCACAGTGAAGCTGCAAGAGGTCGCCGAGAGCTCACAGAGCAAATGACCGAGAAAAACAATGAATAACCAAATGAGCACGAGGGTTGTGAAACCCTATACCAAGGTGGGTTCTTAGAATTCCGAGGAGGGACAGATGTCCACCAAACACATAACCAACGTACAATCACCGTAACCCTTTTCAATTCAACGCAGATTGAAATCAATTGACATATATCCAAAAATCTTTTGATTCATATTATTAATTGTTGGTACACCATAAAGTGGAGAGCATTGACGGTGGGACCATGTGGGTTGGCCCCATCAAGTGGTATCAGAGCAAGAAATTGAAGAAAAAAAGAGGGAGATGGACGTTCAAAGACGAGGATGTGGAAGAGGTGTGCGCAGAGTAGCAGATGAGGGCTTGATGTAAGAGTTGAGAGTCTTTACTGCTCACTTAGAAGCAGTGGAGGCAGGAAGGAGAAGAGACCCAGAACTTGGGGATGATAGTGAAGAAGAGGCGGTAACTGCTGCAGATGGATTGAAGGAAGAAGCCCCGGAGTTAAGACTGTTGATATCAGTATTGTTAGCTAGTAGCAAACCCAAACCTGAGATCCCTCTCTATGATGGCAGTCTATCCGCAGATGTTCTGCTGGATTGGGTAAGTGAGTTAGACAAGTATTTTGAAAACGAAGAGATCAGTGAGGACAAAAGAGTTAGATTTGCTACGACCAAATTAAAAGGACATGTTGCTTTATGGTGGGATAGTGTCCAAGTGGACAGGAAGAGGATGAACAAGCTGCCGATAAGGAAGTGGCCAAGGATGGTAGCAAAACTGAAGGTCAGATTTTTTCCTAAAGACTATCAGGTCGAACTTTATCGACAAGTGCAGAAATTAAGGTAGAAAGGTATGACCGTAAAGGAATACACAGAGGAGTTTTATCTTGTAAACATGCGGGCTCGTTATACTGATGACACTCCAAAAAAGACAGCGAGGTACGTGAATGGCTTGAGGCTGGAAATACTAGATGAGATCTGTATTCTTTCTCCACGGAATATAGAAGAAGCCTTTCAGAGTGCTGTAAAGGCTGAAGAAAAAATTAACAGGAAACAAAATAATAGGAGAGGATGAGGAAATGGCAGAGGACGACAACAGTCCTACGGTAGAGGGAGAACTGCCATTAACAACGAAGAAGGCAGCAGCTCCAGAACTTCAGGGACAACAGAGAAGGGAGATAGCACAAGAGGAGGTCAACCATATCAGCGGGAAAGAGGAAATGGTCGCGGAAGGGGGACTAATGTCCAGTGCTACAGGTGCCATAAGTGGGGGCACAGATCCTTCAAATGCCCGGAAGCCGAGCACGCTTGCCAAAGGGGAGCATTTGTTGCGCAGCCTAAGGAAGCTGAAGCACAGCCCCGAGAGGTAGAAAATGTGGCAGAAACAGGAGAGGATTTAGTTTTAAAAAAATTATTGTTGAAGCTAGCCAAGGAGATGGCTGAACAGACCCAACGGAAGGCACTGTTCTGAACAGTTTACAAATCACATGGGAAGTGTTGTAAATTGATCATAGACAGCGGAAGTACAGATAACTTAGTTGCCACCGAGATGGTGGAAAAGCTGGGATTGAAGCGACTTAAGCATCCCACACCTTACAAGGTGTCGTGGCTACCGAAAGGCCACCAACTATTAGTTGATGAATAATGCGAGGTTGAATTTCACATTGGAAAATACCAGGACAAAGTTTTCTGTGATATTATGCCAATGGATGTGTACCATATACTGCTAGGGAGACCGAGGCAGTATGATCGGAAGGTGACGCACGATGGGAAGATGAATTGTTACAAATTTGTGAAAGATGGAGTCAAACATACGCTTGTACCCATCAAAGAGGAGGATGCAGCAGAATCAAGTCGAAAAAAAGCATTGTTAATAGGAGGAAAACAGTTTGTTAAGCATATTGAGGAAAACGAGGTGAATTATGCGATTGTAAGGAGGACAAAAATAGTGTTGCTGAACACAGAAAAGTCAGAATTGCCTATAGAGATTCAGGAGCTGTTAGAAGAATTTTAGGACATTGTAGTCGACGATTTACCAGATAAGTTGCCTCCCAAGAGAAGCATTAGCCATCATATCGATTTCATACCTGGAGCAAGCCTACCGAACAAGGCATCATATAGAATGAGCCCGAAAGATAATGAAGAGATTCGTAAACATGTGCAAGAGTTGCTGGATAAGGGACTAGTCAGAGAAATTTTGAGCCCTTGTGCGGTACCAATAGTACTCGCACCCAAGGAGGGTGCAGAATGGTGGATGTGTATGGATTCACGAGCTATCAATAAAATCACTATTCGGTATAGATTTTCCCTACCCAGAATGGAAGACATGATGGATTGTCTTAGCGGGGCAGCTTACTTCATGAAGATTGATCTGAAAAGTGGATATCATCAGATCAGGATTAGAGAAGGAGATGAGTGGAAGACAACTTTCAAGACTAATGAAGGGTTGTACGAATGGCTAGTCATGCCATTTGGATTGAGCAAAGCTCGTAGTACTTTTATGAGATTGATGAATGAGATGTTAAAAGAATTTATTGGCAAGTTTGTGATAGTTTATCTTGACGATATTTTGATTTTCAGTAGAACGAAAGGAGAACACCTTCAACATGTCCGAAGGGTGCTAGAGAAGTTACACCAGAACAAACTACTGATAAAATTAAAGAAATTTACTTTCCTGCAGAAGGAACTAGTCTATTTGAGGTTTGTAATTGCAGAAAATGAATTGAAGATGGACCCAGAAAAGATTGCGGCAATCATAAATTGGCCGTCACCAAAGAGCTTATTTCAGGTACGTAGTTTTCACGGACTGGCAAGTTTTTATCGAAAATTTATTAGGAACTTCAATGAAATTTGCGCGCCGATGCTAGACACCATCAGAAAGGCCAGTCAACTTTTTTTGTTGGACCAAAGCAGTAGAGGACAACTTTCAGCTTTTGAAGCGGAAGATTACAGAGAGGCCAATCTTGAGGCTGCCCGACTTTAACAAACTTTTTCAGGTTCGATGTAACGCAAGTGGGACAGCTATTGGCACTGTACTCAGTCAGGAAGATAGACCGGTGGCATTCTTTAGTGAGAAATTAAATGAAATAAGGCAGAAATACTCCTCATATGACAAGGAATTTTATGCCATGGTCCAAGCTTTAAAATATTGGAGACACTACCTGCTGGGCAACGAGTTTGTATTATTTTCTGATAATTCAGCGTTACAATATGTAATGCAGCAGCACAAATTAAACCATAAGCACGCCAAATGGGTAGAATACTTGCAGAGTTTCACTTTCATGTTAAAACACATTAGTGGGCAAGCCAATAAAGTGGCAGATGCCTTGAGCAGAAGAGATTTGCTCTAACAGGAAAACAGAATACAGGTGATGGGATTCGAACATCTAAAGGATTTATATCAGACCAACACAGACTTCAAAGAAGCCTTTGAAGCCTGCCAAAATCCCGTGTTGAGGAATACAAGTCCATGGTTGGACTACAATTTGCAGGAAGGACTATTGTTCAGAGGTGGATAGTTATGTATCCCAGACTGTTCGATGAGGGAAAATATTGTACGGGAGAAACATAGTGGTGGTCTAGCCGGTCATTTTGGCATAGACAAAACTTTGGAGCAGCTCAGACACTTTTATTACTGGCCTAGAATGCGCAGGGATGTACAACGATATGTGAACAACTGTAAAGTCTGCCAACTGGCGAAAGGACACAGTTAGAATACCAGACTTTACACGCCACTACCTGTTCCGAGTAGGCCATGGGACTCAGTCAGCATTGACTTTGTCTTAGGACTGCCTAGAACGTAGCGGGGGTATGACTCAGTGATGGTGGTGGTAGATAGATTTTAAAAAATGGCTTATTTTATTCCTTGCCGGAAAACTAGTGATGCCACGTACGTAGCTCACATGTTTTTCACGAAGGTTGTTAGATTACATGGCCTACCCAATTCTATCGTTTCTGACAGGGATGTAAAATTCACAAGACACTTTTGGTGCACCCTGTGGAAAAAGTTGGGCACGCAATTGAATTTTAGCTCTGCGTATCATTCGTAGACTAATGGACAAACGGAAGTGGTGAATAGGAGTTTGGGAAATTTATTACGGAGTTTGACTGGGGAAAATTCATGGTTATGGGATCGTGCTCTCACTCAAGCGGAATTCGCTTATAATGATTCGCCCAATCATAGCACCGGACATAGCCCATTCCAAATCTTGTACAACATGCATCCTCAGGGAATACATGAACTACGAGATTTGGGAAAATTAGAGCGGAGAAGCGGAGATGGAGAAGATTTTGCCGAAGCAATGAGCGAACTACATGAACAGGTAAAATTAAAATTGCAGGACAACGTATAGAAATATAAGCAACAAGCAGATTCAAGGCAAAGAGAAGTACAATTTAGTGTTGGAGATGAGGTCCTCGTGCACTTGCGGAAGGAACGATTTCCTAAGGGCGCATATAATAAATTAAAATTTAAAAGAATTGGTCCCTGCAAGATCTTGTGTAAATTTTCAGCCAATGCCTATGAAATTCAACTGCCACCTGATATAGGCATATCACCTATTTTCAATGTGGTCGATCTGTTCCCATATACTGCCCAAGCAAAGGAAGATAGTGTGGTACGAACAGAATGGGACACCCAAGTTGGAGACAGTTCTTAGATGAGGAATATTCCTTCGGCTCAATCCCATGAGATTGAAGGGATTCTCAGTACCCAGGTAGCCAAGAAGACACGTAGGAAGGAATATCTACGATATCTCGTCAAGTGGAGAGACCGTCCAATGGAGGACAGCTCGTGGCTCGACGCGGCGCAGATACGGAAGGCTGGCTATTCGGTGGACGAGATCATGGAACGAAGCCATGATTTTCTATTACCCCGGGAGCCTGATGCAAGAGCATCTAGCTGATAGGGCAAAGACAAAAGTGAGGGTGATATGGTTTCTGAAGAGGACAGAGAAATTAATTCACTGAGTGGATAACATACTTGTTTTTTTTTTTTATTACTTTTTTTTTATTAAGTTGCCTAAGATTAATGTAATAAACTATAATTAGGAGCAGTAGTAATTAGTTAGAGTCATTATTTCCAGGGAGTTAATTTACTGTTGTAAAAGCATGAAAAGAAAATGTACTAGACAACCATGCAAAGTTCCGTATGAGGAATAACTTATGTAACCAATTGAACAAACTAGCAATAGTTTGGACAGTTAGTAAACAATGCTATTAAAAGGAGAGAAAAAGCACAATACGAAGGTTTGAATGAAGAAGAAATACAAAGAGACAAAAATATATTTTTTCTGTGCACATACATCCCTACAGCGTCCTAAATAACTGTGTAATAATTTGTATTAAATTACTGTGTGAAGATTATTAATGCATTGCTACAGGTTCTAAATCAAAAGGAGAGATAATTGAATTCGGAGGAGAAGTAATGGCGCCTAGCTACAGGCGACTCAAAAAAAATAACAAGACATAAAAAAATCATTTATGTAACTACACCTTACAAAGTCATAAATTGCAAGTCCCGTTGAGCAAACAACCACTATAAACACCAAGTATGCGAACTTACGAACATAACCCAATTCAATTCCAGAGTTGAGTTCATAGAAATACAAATACAGTCATCAAAATCATTGTTCATTTACATTCTGTTCAAAGCAAAGGAACGAACCCAGCTCACAGTCATGGGAATCATAATAATTACAAATGGAAGCCAAACCACATAAGCCCCAACTCATTACCATAACCCAACGACGAAGCTTAATGACTAAAGAACCAAATACACACAGCGGCTCAAGGCCAACAAAAAATATCAACCCTATAAGTCGTAATACTAAGGTCAAGCAAACCACAAACGAACAGAACGACACTACCCGGATTACATTCGGGATAGCTGAGTGTCTAAGCATCGAAACCTCGGGTGGCTCTACCTGCGAAGGGAAACAACAAGATGAGATTAGTCACTATGAAACGGAATACAGGGGAACTGGAAATTGAAGAAACAAATAAAATATAGAGAATTAATTTACCTGACAGACAAGCCGTGACCGCAACCATACCTTCGAATTGTTTTCCTGCTCACGATGAGCCAAAGACGATAGACACAGAGAGAAAAAGAGTACAAGCATCTAGCATAGAACAGGGAACTTACCAGATAAGTTGGCGGAGGAACCAACAGAAATCACCACCATAATTTTGCCGAGTTTGTGGAGGAATCGAGCCCAGTGCTGGGGAACGTGACCAAGAACCATACGACCATCAACCAACTGTGGTAATCGTGGAAACATAGGAAAAAAATCAAGAAAAGGACACACAGAGCCAGAGACCCATTAAAGCAAACACCAAACACACAAAAACAGTCGACATACAAGCAGAACACCTAAAGAAAACAAACCTTACCAGGGTTTCATCAATTTGCGAGGTGAACGGAAAACCCCCAAGTCAAATCCCAAACTAGTGAAGCAAGACCACAAGAACGAAACCCACATTGAAGCCGTGAAGACCTCCGAGAGCATACAGCTCGAAGAACCCAGACAAAAAAACCACGAACATACCAAAGAAAACCACATTGAAGCCGTGAAGGCCACCAGGAGCATGCAGCTCAGAGAACCAGGTGGACAAGCCTCAAACCAAAACAAACAAATCGACAATGAAGCTGCAAGAGCTCGCCAAGAGCTTGCAGAGAAAATGACCGAGAGAAACAATGAATAACCAAATGAGCGCGAGGGTGGTGAAACCCTATACCAAGGCAGGTTCTTAGAATTCTCAGGAGGGAAAGATGTCCACCAAACACATAACCAATGTACAATCATCGTAACCCTTTTCAATTCAACGCAGATTGAAATCAATTAACATATATCCAAAAACTTTTGATTCATATTATTAATTGTTGGTACACCATCAAGTGGAGCGCATTGACAGCGGGACCACGTGAGTTGGCCTCATCACTAAACGTTTATAGACTCGGCTTGGTTCATTTTATTTTTTCAAAACGCACTGTGGCCATAAAAATTGACTGGCATTGAGGAAAATCGTGTTGCTATAACATATTCAAATTCAAGAGGACAATGAATAGTTTGATGGTTATTCGGTTTTCGGAGCCTTCATATTTTATTTAATCAATATTCCATGCCAATCGAATAATATGAATGCCCTCATATAGTCATGGGCCGTAGATTGCGTTTCTTCTTCAGAAGTCTAGTTGTTATCTGGATGTCTATATCTGTTATGCGCTACTTGTTTCGAATTCTTTCTACAACGATGTACGTAGATGTGATCTTGTTGTGTGGATGCTTCGTCTCTCACCTGTGAAAATTAAATCGAATGCAGTGACTTTATTGTGGTTGAAATATAGTTGATATTGTAATAAAATGTAATTTTATTTTCGCGGGTGATTGAATTCTTTTCCCTTGGTTGTAATTTTCTTCTCCCTAATTATATCTTATGTAATTATATTTCATGTGATTATATATTTGATTGTTACGATTATTTGTTATTATTAGATAGATTTAGTTGGTAAAAGGTTGTTTAGACAGTTAAATGTGAAAGATTTTTTTCAACTAATTATTTGATAAATTATTGGATATTAATATATTTTCTTTCTGAAATAAGTGAATTTGTGTTTAAGATAGTATGTTTATCTTCTGATGTATTCATATTTGTATTATTACATTGTTTAACAGAAAGTTCTCAAGAAAAAAATTGTGTAATAATGTTTAATATTTTGTATTTTTACATGGTATCATAATCGCTCCCCACTGCCTCATTAGTAGGCCCATAGAAATTGAAAACTAATAGTAGATACGTTTGTTGTGAGTATTAAAATAAGTTGTTTTTCCACCGTTTGAGCATTGATTACATTTGTTGCTCAAGGAGAGAAGAGATTTGAAAAGGGCCTTGCTCCCCACTGCCTCATGAGTAGGCCCATAGAAATCGAAAATCAATAGTAGATAAGTTTGTTGTGAGCATTAGAATGAGTTGTTTTTCCACGATTTGAGCATTGACTACATTTGTTACTCAAGGAGTGAAGAGATTTGAAAAGGGCCTTGCTACACTCTCGAAGCACACTATGTTCTAGGATAGGGACACTCAAAAATGGAAAAAAAAATATAACAAAGATTTGAAAAGGGCATTGCTATACTCTCGAAGCATGCTATGTTCTAGGACATGGGCACCTTAAAAAGGAAAACAAAATATGATAAGGGTTGCAGGCCACTAGTGAGACAATTGCATACTAAGGAGACTACACCACTCAACACTCACTTGCATTCATTAGGCCAACACACTCTAATTTCATACTTGGGTGACTACACCACTTAAAACTCACTTTCATTCATTAGGCCAACAAACTCTTACATATATAGGATTACGTTATTATTGAACAAATTCCTAAAATATCTGATTCGCCAACTCATCAAATATTAATTAAGAAAACATTGCTAATGACACATAACAAGTTTTAATTATATGAGAATCTTCTATATTCTCCATTATTCCAACGCCGCCCCTTAATGGAGAATTGTCTTTTCCACCTCTCTTGTCCCATCATTATTGTAGAGTTTGACATTCTTTTGTAATGGTATTGATACTACCATACATTGGTCATTTTTTGAATATTTTGTAACTCCTTGGTATATTTACTATGTGTAACCAATGTTTATGCACCTTTTCTCCACATCTCAAGACCTATCAATAATGCTATGTGCCAATGTCTTTTATTTCAAACCCTTATGATAATTGTTCTTTAACTTCATCAATTAACTTAGAAACATCGATTGTTATAATAAGATCATCAACATACATAGAAATCATGACAAAATTCCCCTTTTGATATTTATACTTTTTCTTTTCATAGAACCTTTATGAAGAAAGAAAGAATCAACCTTCACATGCTATGATCTTGGTGCCTATTTCAATCCATATAAAGCTTTCTTTAACTTGCACACAAGGTCCTTTTGACCCTTTTTAACAAGACCTTTTGGATGAACAAGGTATACCTCTTGTTTTAGTTCCCCATTCAAGAAGACACACATCTAGCTGATGTAATTTCCATTTATGTTTTGTAGCTAAAACATTCATCAATCTAGTTGTATTTAAATTAGCTATTGATGTGAAAGATTCTACATAATCAATTCCCTCATTTTGTTAGTATCCTTTTGCAACTAACCTAGCTTTATGTTTATATATGTTCCCATCAACTTTAAATTTAGTTTTGAATGACCATTTGGATCCTATGGGTACCATATTTTCATGAAATTCCATTAAATCTCAAGTATATTTATTCATTATAGACTCATATTCTTCCTTCATTTCATCTCTCCATTCTTTATGCTCATTAGCTTCTTCAAAATTCAAAGGTTCTATGACATTTATAACTTTAGTCATTAAGGCGTAATGTTTAAATCTTACTGGTGGTTGAGTTTGATGACATGATATTCTTGGTACTTCATCTATTTCAACTCTTCTCTTGCTTCATGTGAGTTATCTCTTCCTCTTGATTGCATTTTGGTTGCTAGAGGTGTTCATGTCATTGGATTCTTTTTGTTTCTATTCATGCTTATCAATCTGCTTCTCCATTGACATCATCATATTGATAAGTAATATGTCAACCATTGTACCTGTCATTCTTATGGCCTTCACCCGCAAACACATGAAATAATACATATCTTCTTGAAAAAAATTTATGTGTGGAAGGATCAAACAACTTATATGCTTTATGATCAATACAGTAACCTACGAAAATACACTTGATAAATTTTGCATCAAGATTCCTCCTATCTTCTTTCAGAGCATGAGAAAATGTTTTTCTTTTGAAGATTTCCAAATGAATTACTACTAGTTTATAACCATAAAGTGCTTGAAAAGGAGTCTTATGATCTAAGATTTTAGTTTGACTTATAATTTTTAAGGAAACAACAATGAAAAATCATCGACCTACAAATAATTATTAAGATTCTTACCTTTTCACATGCTCCATACACATTGTAATAGGCTTCTATTCTTCCTTTTAGCTACTATATTATGTTATGGAGTATATGGTAAAGTGTATTGTTTTACAATTTCATGGGAGTTCCAGTACTTGATGAATTCATTTGAAATATATTCTCCCTCTTGGTTTGATTAGAAGATGTTGATGTGTCTTATTCTTTGCTTTTCAACCAGATTGTTGAACTACTTAAAATATTAAAATACATAACTCTTATTTGTCATGATCTATATTTAGTAAAATCATTAATAAAGATCAAGAAGTAATATGCTCCATCCTAATAATCTGGTGTGGATAGGACCACATACACATGTATGCCGAATTTCTAGAACATCTCTATTCCTTTTATCTTTATGAGTAAGGAACTCTTCCCTATTCATCTTCCCTAATGCACACCCTCCACATGCAGAGTATTCATTCTTGATTATTGAAAGAACTTCTACCATTCCTCGTTTTTGATGTAGTGATAGATCATGATAATTAATGTGGCCATGCCTTTGACATTTGGTTGTCACATTGAGTGTAATAAACCTCCAGTTCAAATTCCCATTGCAATGACCTCAAATAGATTCTACATATCTTTTAATACATAATGCGAATTTACAAATTCCACTTTCAAACTCTAATATGTTATAGTAAAGACTGTGTTAATTTTAGTTAACAATGGTATGCTCAATACTTAATACAATTTACTTCAATGTTCCTTTAGCAACCCAATAACAATTTCCAATTATTTGTAGTGGCAATCACATTAACCATTAATCACATTGATAGTAAATGTAGATAGAACATAAAAAAATGCAGAAGAGAAGACAAGACACGAGAACACTAGATTTGGCGAATCCAAAGGAAAAACCCCAATGTGGGGAAAACCCTTTCATCAATTGTTCTTATTACTATATCAAAAGTTCAATAGAGAGAGAGAGTATGAAAGTCAAATTTACTTGGCCAATACTAAGTCAGAAAAAGC
>APFE031409057.1:221267-236147 GCA_000404065.3 Pinus taeda
AGGAGAGAGATCTCCTATTTATACAAAAATATGAGAGCCATCTCATTAATGATAATCCATGAATTTCTCCCTCTACCTCTAGAGTCCTAATCAAAATAGGAACTGATAAGACACATGTCTTTTAGAGTTACAATACAATTAGGAGATGTGACACATATCCTTATGATCCCATGATTCTTTCCAACCAAATTCGAATTTGGCCTTAGAGTGCCACATAAGGGTCTTCTAGAAGTCTCCTTTCAACCTACACATGTCAACAAACTCAACCCATTTGTTAGGTATAAGCATATGCACATTATTTTCTAATGTTTAACCACAAATTCACTTAAAAGGGCTTAGAAATAATAAATATTGGAAAAACATAAAGGTAGCCCAATGACAATGAAAGTGGGATGAATGTGGTGACATAGTAGTGAAATAGAGGTGAAATGGAGGTGATATAATGGACATAATAGTGAAAGTGTAATGGAAATGAATGACATTTTCAAGACTCAACAACAGGCATGCATTCAACATAGGTCAAACAACCCATACAACCTTGATTTTTGTGCCATTTAATGTAGCCTAACGAAATTGAAATTCTGCCACAAAAACCATAGTAAAAATTGGCCGAGATAACGTCGGTCAACTTTGGTCAAACAATATGAAATTATGCAATTTCGATTCTGTAATTTAGCCCAAAAAGCTTCGACCTTTTTGCCACATGTGAGAGAGAGAGAGGTTTCCCAATCGTTGTACAAACCAATTTGATGAGGAGAGAGAATAATGTGTGAGTGATGGATGTCCAAATGAGGTGTGAGGTCTCTTATATTTATACACTTCATTGTGGGTGAAGAGACACATCCATTGAGCTTCTTGAGCCTATATAATGATGAATTCGATCCAATCAATTTCCAAATGAGTGTTGGGTTGTGTTATTTTTTTTGGAGCCTATATTAGGTGGGCAGACCTACCTATGGTTTTGTGCATCGATTTCACACATGGTTTTGGCACGATAATTTTCGATCCATGGTATTTTTTAGATCCTATTAAGGGAACTAGGATTATGTTCTAATCCAAGGTTCATGGATTGGGGTTTATGGATGCTTCGACATGTATATATATGTATTGTAACATTGAGAGGAACATAACGAAAAATCAATCTGGTAGTCTCGATTTTGGGATCCAGGGAAAACTTTGTGTCTATATTTTTTTATGTGTTATGTTCTCGCCATTGTTTATTTTCTGTTCTTTTAGAATTCGTATGTAGGTAGGTTCTGTACGGGGTTAAAACCTACAATGAGCAGTAATAAATTCAAAATCACACTTTTCCTTGTCTGAATGAGATCATGTTTATATCAATCATGGATGTGTCAAAAAGAGTAATCCAATTCAATCATCATCTCCATAAAATGAGTTGTCCCAAGGTCGAATTTGGCCCTAGTTTCCAATTTTTAATAGACTAAGATTAAATTCTTCTTAATAATAGGCGCATGCATAACGTTGTGAATTAGTTTAACATGAGCATTAGGTAACATCACTGATATCTCACCATATTATTTATTTCATGCAGATAATCATCTCCAAGATATATGTTTGTACCATTGTTAGTTTCCCGAAAGTTCTCAAACCAATGCCTATTATAGGACATATAAGTGGAGGCTCCAAAATAAACAAACCAAGTATTTTGATCATATATTTTAGTAGATAGTGAAACATATATAACATATAATATAAAGTTTTTTATGTCATCTTTCATTATTTCTCCTTTATTAACAAAATTACCAGTGTGCCTCTTATTTCTATGTCTGGAGTAATGATATTTCTTTTTGCGCAATCTCTAGAGTAATGAAATTTAATATCAAGCTTTGGGAATGTCATACTTGGTTGTGGTTTTTCAAATGGTGGCTTACCAAATCATGGCTTTTCCTTGTGGTGAATTTCCTCCTTTATTACATTCCTAAGGTTTCCTCTTGAATGGTGGTTTCCCTTTTTCCCTCAACACCAAATCAAAACTTTGAGATTTAAGGTTCGTTCACCTTTCTTCTTATTGCATAAATATACCTACCAACTCTTAAAATGTGGGAGCCTTCTCCCCTTTCGTAAGATCTATGATGAAGATTTGACACTCATCTATCATTCCATTTAAGGTTATACTGACTAGGTCAATACTAGATAGTTCTTGACCTATATCTTGAAGAGTATATTTAAAGTCCTTAATTCATGAAATAAAATTACTAATTCTTTTATTTTCTTCCATTTTATAGAGAAAATTTTACTCTTTAGAGAAAAGAGCCAATTTTTATCGTTCAATTCATACAAATCCTTATGTGTTGTGCATGTCTCATTCAATGTCTTTTAATATTTGAAATGCAGTATAATGTTGTCTTTTACAGACATTTTCAATAGAATTGTCGGCTTAGTATTTCTCTTCTCCCATTCTTAAATTAGTTTAGTTGTAGGTTCTGTAACCTACTCTAGATTCACTTCATCACCACTTGTTATCAACCAAACATTGTATCCTTCCACCAATGTCCACATTTTAGACTTCCAATTCATGTAATTGGTGCCATCCAAATTGTTTTTCTTTATTTATCTATTAATATGATAAATAATTAGCCTTATCCAACTTTCAAATCAATCAACTATTTTTAAGGCCACACATAGCAATGAACTATTTAAAAAGAAGCATAAATAATTTAAGAAAATTTCAAATAATGTTAAACCAAGTTTATGAAATTTTGTAGCAGCTCCTCGCTTACTTCCACATCTTCATTCATCATGGCTTGCAACCTTATATATACCTTTTTTTTTAATTTTTTTAATTTTTATGTAAAGTTAACATGGAGTGATGGATAGTAGCCTAACATGTGAACATCAATATGAGGACCTAGATATATATAAGAATCAACTAAAACTTTTTCCCTATACCTTATGAATCCCACAATTTAATGAGGATTTAAATAAACAACACAACAATATAATTTATCCACAAATATGCGTGACCGAGTCTAATGTGAGTTCACAAACTAATCACATATTTATTTCCCACTCTCTCCTTTATATTCCTAATTGCTTCTTCTCATTCGCACATTCATGTTGGATGTATATAGAGAAAAAAATCAATATATACACCTGATACCACTTTTTGTGTGTATAAAATGTTCTTCTTTATTATATTCATAGGGATTTCAAGAATTTATGAGACCTTAAACCCTAGCTTTGGATTCTAGTACTATAACTTTATGGGTTCTTTGAATGAGAATATATGATAAATAACTTTGCAGAGTTTCTATATGTCCCAATATGTTTCTTGTCATTAGAGATTCCATGGCCCTATAGAAATATGTAGTTGAACCTATAAACTTAAAAAATCCCCTTTAAAATATTTCAACATCTTTTAACGTTCAAACGATAAACTTCATAAAATACGAAGAGTTGGGGATTGAAGTTGCGATTTTCATACAAGAAATGTCTTTATAGAAACCTTGTTATAGAATACACTCGAGAGTTGTTGACATGATTGGTAATAGAATATGTCATGTCTTTATAGAATATGTAATGGTTTGTGAAAAAACAGCTTAACATTTTGGAATTTCCATTCTGGGAAGTAAAATATCTTATAGCAATCATCCGCATAATTCGATGCGAGTGTTCCACGTTGAAAAGTGATCGCATTTAATGTTCCATGCGAGTGTTCCATTTTAATATTGGAAAAATGCACAATGTTACAGACAAACTACTGTGCCTGTTTTTGAAATATACAACGCAACCACAATTCGCATGTTTAAAATAAATTCTCCTTCTCATAATGAGTGACTCGTTCACTCTAATAAGGAGAACGAATTCAAATCAAAATTCTAAAGCTTTGAAATATTATAAATATTTTTTTGCTAATATGAAAACAAGTCTTATCACCCATTCTTGTTTCCAATTTTTTTTGGTATTTGTAAATAAGGCTTTTTTTTGGAATATGAAAACAAGTCTCTTCATCAATTCCTGTTTCTAAATTTTTTTTTGGCATGTGAAACTAATTTGGCGGGGTTGGAATGTGCATGCACTTACCACAAACTGAACGTCGGGCAGAAAGCGGAATATGAGTGTGAACGCTGCCAAAAATCAAAATCGAGAGACAAATAAACATCCCCAACGTCATAGATAGTAAGCTCACGCATTTACCGAAACAGTTTTTCTTGGTCCGCCGAGTCGTGGACTAGGACCAAACTTGGGAACTAATTAGCAGACTTTCATGGAAAAGACAAACGCTATAATGACCCCGGAAAATTTATAAATAACTTTTCTGTTGTTACCAGCATGGGTAAAACATTGAACAAGAATTATTTTTACTTTCAAAATTACGTCATTATAAATGTTATTAATTTATAATTGGAAGTGGATTGAATAAATGAAAGATAATAATTATTCTTTGGGGAATTGTTTTCTTTTCTGATGATGTAAAAGAAACAGTTGCCAAGAAAACCCTAACTGATTTCCTTCCTTCCATAGTGAAAAGGAAAGGAAAAGGAAAGACCCGGCTATTAGAGAAACAGGCGGGAAAAAGGAAAGGGAATAAAAAAAAAAAGAAACATGCTACGTCTGGTAAGGACTAGATAGCATGAGCACTGAGGTGCATTTAAATTTGTTGAAGGTAGTAGCCTGGCAAAGAAGCTTGGGGGGAGACTTGACGTTTCAGACGGTCTCGTGGTCGGGAGGAAAGACAAGCTGAAAACTAGTTTTCCACAGAAGAGGAAAATTGTGCGAATAACAGTACAGGCAAGTATGTTGTTCTGTTATTTGAATATATTGTAGAGTACCACAGTTGAGGATTTGATAAATTAGTAAGCCTATGTTTTTCTTTTAAAAAAAGAAGAAGATGTTTCATTGTAATTAAATGGGTCATTTAAACAATCAGAATAGATGGTACCTAGGGTTAAGTAGCTACAGACGTCATAAGAAAACACTGCGGCCTCCTAATCCCAGGTAGCAGAATAGTCAGAGGGCTTGTATAAAGAAGAAAAAGGAAATAGAAATTACCCTTGGTCTCAACAAATAATTCATTGGGAAAACCAGTAAATTACTAAAGGATAGATATCTTTTTTAATCATACAGAGAACTAGACCCAAATTACAATTAAGTACAGTAAAACCCTGTTGGTGAAGTCAGCAGAGAAAGATTCAACTGAATACGATTCACATCAGAGTTAATCATTTCGCGTATCATGCCGAAAAATAGCAAAAAGGAAATTGCAGCACAGTACCAGTAGCATCATTTAATCAAAAACAAGAACTGTTACAAAATTCTACGGCCTTTCCATATGATAACAAGCTCAATATCAAGTAAATTCATTATAACATTCGCATGCATGAGACTCTAAGTTATACAGGAGAAACTGAAACAAAAAAATGAGTATATATCAAAATATCACTCTATAAATATAGCCGCAGCGTGTGGTTCACGCCATCCGTGTAAACATAATAGAGTATTAAAATACAGAGACGTTAACAAATTCTACACTGATTAAATTAACTCATAACCAGAACATTTTAGAGCAATAGTATGTGCAAGTATATTCTGCAAATCCATCTGCATGCACAACGAAGTAATGGCGGAAATCAAATGGGAAATGCTCTCGAACAAGTAGGGATTTGGTTACAAATAAAACAAGGAAAACAACAAGACCCATTAACTGTATTGCACATAGCATGCGAAAATATACCCTTAAACATATTTTGAAGTATGCTGTAACCAGAGTGTATCGCGGAGTAACCAAGAGACCAAGTATACATCGAAACATTGCTCATATATAACCAAGAACTCATATGAAACTAAATTCGTATGGAATAAAATAGTACAGTATTACAAATTAACCATCCGAAACGGGAAGTATTCCTTCCAAGACAATGACGATAAAAATTACATAAAAGGTCATGAAGTTCGATGCCTCATGGAACGGCATTCGACAGTTTCCCTTCTTCGAAGAAAGGATATGACAGTGGAACCAATTCTTCAACAGAAAGCTCAAATGAGCGACCTGGCAATAAGAACACAAGAATGTAACCATGGGAACCGACACCAACCTCCAATTATACTACTATAGCAGGGATATACGTCCATACCCGGAATGTGGAATTTGAATACCAGCAGACTGTTGGTAAACCTTTCTCCGCGGCATGGATTCACCAAAGCCTGCAATACACATTCAGAGAAGTAAAAAAAATTAGGAATGAGTCAACCCCAGATTAACTGCTCACTGAAATGAAAGAAACCAAAAAAAATAACAATATGAATGCATACAGATATACCTGGACTCCAGGTCTCGAGAAGGAATGCGCAGAGAAACACTGCATCCTTCACGTCGATTGCATTCAGCCTCACCCCCAGCTCACAAGAAAAACTCAGACAATAATGATGGTGTAAACTGCAAGCAGGGGAAATCCCTCTCTGGAACTATCCGCGCAACAAAATGAAAACCTTAAACCCTAGAAACATCCAAATGAAGTTCTCACTTTAACTCCCGGCCGTCCGACGGAGAAAGGGCTGATCACCTTCGTTGATCAGTCTGGAATCCCGAGACACCAGTACTGTTCCTGTGGGAATTAATTCCAACAGCTATCCGCCAAGTAAAAATTGGGACGGAAGGGAAACATTCCTCGAGGAGAGCCAGCTGTTCAATGCTCGGCTAATTAACCATTAATGAGAATGGAAATGAAATCCTACCGCACTGCCAACACAACCATGCGTACACAGGAAAATCCATACATTAATCAGCGTCGAGATATGTAGTGGGTGAGACCATGTGCCAGCATAGGTAAGGCAGGTTGACGGGATGATGCATTATTAATTTTATAAAGGAAACTATAAGGGTGGTGACGTGAAAACCCACTGAACCTTTGAACCAATGTAATATGTCATATGTATTTATATGCATATAATAAAAAAAAATTATTACATTATTACCATATAGTTAATTGTGAATGGGGTTCGTGACATGTGGTGTAAGAGCCCAGTTACAAAACTGAGGCCTCTGGGCAAAATAGAGGTGGCATATAGAGATGCCATCTATAATAAATATGTTACTTGTACAGATACTGTTTAGTACACTAACGTCCTCTTATTTTGTCATTAAAATTTTATGAACTAGTACAGGATTAGGAATTCAAAGAATTCCAACATGAGGAGGGCAGACAGTACATCTCGCAGATATGCGATGGGACAAGGGGTACATGGACCTGAAAATAACCCTGAGTTATGGGTACAGGTGGGGGAAGAAGCCAGAAATACAAACCAGGCAATTCTGGAAATAGTGCAGGAGATGAAGAATGAGATGGCTTGGTTGCGAGAGGAGAACGCACGATTAACAATGGAACAAGAAATTTTTCTAAAAAGTTTGTCTGACAGACAAAACCAACCACCAGTTAATCCTAGCACGGAACAACAGAGAATATCGGAAGAACATAACTATCATGTGCCTCTAGAACGATCAAAAGAATAGGAGGAACGTTCTGATAATGTGTATGAACAACAAACCTCAAAGAGGAAAAGGGTGGAATTACAAGGGGAATTCCGTAAGATAAAACCACCACACTTTGACGGGGAACAAGAAGAAGCAGTGGAAGCATGGTTGATCAACATGAATAAGTATTTTCAGTTGTACGAATACGACCATAACCTTAAAGCGCGATTGGCTATTTTCCAGATGCAAGGAAAGGTTACCTTATGGTGGGAAGAAGTCAAAATTGTACAGGGAGTAACCGAGTAGACTATTACTTGGGAAATTTTCCAAAGGTATTTTAAGGAGAGGTATTTAACCGAACACTTTTATGATGAAAAGGCAAGGGAATTCCACGATTTACAGTTGGGGGAGCAGACCATGGATGAATTCATCACCCGTTTTACCTCCTTACTCCACTACGTACCATATATAAGGGAGGAAAAGGAGAAAGTGCAATGATTTGTCAGTAGTTTGCCACCTTATATGCGAGAGAGGATTGAGTTCGACAATCCAAAGTCAATGGATGAGGCAATTCGTAAAGCCAGAATTTGCTATCAACAAAGTAAGCAAAAAGGGGAAGCTACTGGTAGGAAATGGAATGAGAAAAAGAGTTTCAATTCAATTGGAAGCAACCGAGGAAACCGTAGTGGTGGAAGCAAGGGTAATGCCAAAGGACTAAACAGTAGAATTCCATCAAAATCTACATCTAAACTCAAGATAGTAAATGAATCTCGGGTTGGTGAGCAGCATGCTAGATTGGACAGCGAAGGGGCAGCAAGACCCCCGGTTTAGTGTTGGGGCTGTGGAGGGCCGCACTATGTCAAAAACTGCCAACAACGTAAGGGAACTGAACAGCTATCCCAAATTCACGAAGCTTCAACGGTTGGCGAGGTTGGACGTAGTGTGCCCAGAATTAATGCAGCATTGGAGGATCAGCAAGCAGAATATCAACCAACAATGGTCGAATTTGAAAGTAAAATCTCAGACCTTGCCATAGCTGTTTTAATTGATCCAGGGGCTACACTAAGTTATATAAGCCCAAAAATAGTAGAACGTTGTAATTTACAGCCTGTTAAATTCAAAATCCCTTGGCTGGTACAATTGGCTACTGGGGCCAAGAGACAGGTAATGGAAAAAATCAATAATTGTTCCTTTACCATAGCGGGACAACCGATAATGGCTGACTTAAATGTACTTCCTCTTGGTTCATATGATGTTTTGATTGGAATGGAGTGGTTGGAAAAACATTGGTCTTTAGTGGACTGCAAAACCAAGATTATATATTACAAAGATCAGCACAAAGACAGGAAGGAAATGCAGGCAATTAAGCGACCCATGCAGATCCACCCAATAACTGCAACCCAACTAGCAAAGTGCATCTGGAAACGGTGCCAGATTTATGCTATTCAAGTGGGATATGCTGATGCTAAGGATAAAACAACAGCATTGGATGACATCCCTGTGATACGAGAATTTACAGATGTATTTCCAGAAGAAATTCCTGGATTACCACCAAAAAGAAATATAGACTTTACTATTGAATTGGTACCAAGCGCAGCCCCGGTATCATGAGCACCTTACAGAATGAGTGTGCCTGAATTAACAGAGTTGAAAATGCAGTTGCAAGAATTACTGGGTAAAAACTATATTCGGCCCAGCGTATCACCATGGGGAGCCCCAGTATTATTTGTTAAGAAGAAAGACGAAACTTTACGGATGTGTATTGATTATCGCCGGCTGAATAAGCTGACCATCAAAAACAAATATCCGTTACCTCGGATCGATGAACTGTTTGATCAAGTAAAAGGTGCAACGGTGTTTTCTAAGATTGATCTGCGATCAGGCTACCATCAGATCCGCATTAAGGAAGAGGACATTGCTAAAACTACTTTTAGAACGAGGTATGGACATTATAAAGTTGTAGTATTACCTTTTGGTTTAACAAACGCCCTGCAACCTTTATGTGTCTGATGAACAGTATATTTCATCAATATTTAGATCGATTCGTGTTGATATTTATTGACGATATACTGATATATTCTCGCACCAAAGAAGAACACTAGGAACATCTCAGAATGGTACTACAGACCCTTCGAGAACATCAATTATACGCCAAGTTTATTAAATGCGATTTCTTCAAGGAAGAAATCCAATACTTGGGTCACGTGATTACAAAGGACGGGATTGTAGTGGACCCAGAAAAAATAAAAGCTATAATGGATTGGCCCATACCCAAGGATGTGGCAGACATCCGGTCCTTCATGGGATTAGCCACATATTATAGGCGATTCGTGGAAGGCTTCTCCAAAGTGGCTTTCCCCATCACTTCATTGTAGAAAAAAGGAAAAGCATTTCAATGGACCACAAATTGCCAGAAAAGATTTGAGCAGTTGAAACATCTGCTCACTACAACGCCCATTTTGGGTATCGCTGATCCTGATAAGGATTATGTGGTATGCACAGACGCAAGCAAAGAAGGTTTGGGAGGAGTATTAATGCAAGAAAGTAAAGTGATTGCATATGAGTCTCGGAAACTGAAAGAGCATGAGCAGAAATACTCTGCTTATGATTTAGAATTGGTTGTCGTCATACATGCCTTGAAAATGTGGTGGCATTATCTTATGGGCAGAAAATTTCTATTGCTAACCGACCATCACAGTCTGACAAATTATTTTAGCCAGCCCACTTTGAATACTAGACAAGCAAGATGGGTAGATTTCTTAAGCGGTTTTGATTTTGACATTAAACATTTACTGGGAAAGGAAAACGAGTGGCAGATGCCTTAAGTCGAAAGGTACAAAATCTGTACGAAATTTCCATCAGTGAATGGAAGAGTCCTTTCAGGGAAATGATAGAGAAAACAACAGAACAAGATGCTGAATATCAGCAAATAAAACAGCAATTACAGCAGCCCTCCAACGAGGAAAATCAGCAAGGATATGAGTTGGACGATACAGGAATGTTATACTACAAGAAAAGATTATATGTACCAAACCAAAACAGTATTAAAAATGTGATACTGGATGAATTTCACATTAGCCATTACGCAGGCCACCCAGGTTACCAGAAAATGATTACAGCAATTAGAAAGGATTACTTTTGGCCAGGGATGAAGAAGAACGTGGCTGAATACTTGGCACGATGTTTAGAATGCCAACAAATTAAAACAGAGCATCAACACCCGACTGGATTGCTACAACCACTACCTATTCCAGAATGGAAATGGGAAACCATTTCAATGGATTTCATCACTGGACTACCCAAGACAAAGAAAAACAATGACTCCATTATGGTGGTTGTAGACAAGTTGAGTAAAGCTGCCCATTTCATACCTATGCAATCCACATATAGAGCCGCACAAATCGCTCACATCTTTATGCAGAATGTGTTCAGATTACATGGGCTCCCAAGGAAAATAATTTCGGATCGAGATGTGAAATTTACATCCACCTTTTGGAGGACGTTATTCGCTGAACTGGGAACTCAGCTGAACTTTAGCACTGCGTATCATCCTCAAACCGACGGACAAACAAAACAAGTAAACCAAGTAGTGGAGGATATGTTAAGGGCTTATGTAATGCAACAACCTATGCTATGGGAAGAATACTTACACTTAGTGGAATTTGCGTATAATAATGGGTATCATACCTCAACACAATTGAGCCCTTTCGAGGTTTTGTACTGTCAAAAATGTTGCACGCCTTCGAATTGGGGCGGACCCGAAGATAGATTGAGTTTGGGACCGGACATGCTTACGGAAATGGAAGATATGGTAAAAAAAGCACACGCCAATTTGAAAGCTGCTCAAGACAGACAGAAAAATTTTGCTGATCGCAAAAGAAGATTCAAGGAATATGAGGTTGGAGACCATGTTTATATTAAAATTAAAGCCAAAAGGAGTACCTTGCAATGGAGCGGGTGTGCCAAACTAGCACCCCAATATTGTGGACCATTCCAAGTCCTGGCAAGAATTAGACCAGTAGCGTACCAACTCGCCTTGCCAAGCCACATTTGGGTTCACAATGTTTTTCATGTTTCCGTGTTAAAGAAATATGTCTATGATCCTAGACATGTGATCAAATGGCAGGATATTCAGGTGGGAATTGTTGATTACAATGAGCCTGGCAAAAAGTATTTAAAAAAAAAACTAACTTAAACATTGTATGTGGCAGGTCGAGCCGGAAGGAGAGGTTTTGGTCGAGCCACTGAGCATCCTCAACCGGAGAGAAGTGCAGCTGTGGAGATGAGCTATTACCCAAGTTAAGGTACAGTGGCGGCATTATGGACCTAAGGAGGCCACTTGGGAAGATGAAACATTAATGAAAAGAACCTATCCAGAGTTGTTTATGACTGAGAGACATCGAGACGATGTCCAATCTCAGGGGGAGGAGATGTAATGAGCCCGGAAAATTTATAAATAACTTTTCTGTTGTTAACAACATGGGTAAAACATTGAACAAGAATTATTTTTACTTTCAAAATTACGTCATTATAAATGTTATTAATTTATAATTGGAAGTGGATTCAATAAATTAAAGATAATAATTATTCTTTGGGGAATTGTTTTCTTTCCTGATGATGTAAAAGAAACGGTTGCCAAGAAAACCCTAACTGCTTCCCTTCCTTCCATAGTGAAAAGGAAAGGAAAAGGAAAGACCGGGCTGTTTGAGGAACAGACAGGAAAAATGAAAGGGATTAAAAAAAAAAAAGAAACATGCTAAGTCTGGTAAGGACCAGATAACATGAGCACTGAGGTGCATTTAAATTTGCTGAAGGTAGTAGCCTGGCAAAGAAGCTTGGGGGGAGACTCGATGTTTCAGACGGTCTCGTGGTTGGGAGGAAAGACAAGCTGAAAACTAGTTTTCCACAGAAGAGGAAAATTGTGCGAATAACAGTACAGGTAAGTATGTTGTTCTGTTATTTAAACAATCAGAATAGATGGTACCTAGGGTCAAGTAGCTGCATGCGTCATAAGAAAACACCGCGGCCTCCTAATCCCAGGTAGCAGAATAGTCATAGGGCTTGTATAAAGAAGAAAAAGGAAATAGAAATTACCCCTTGGTCTAAACAAATAATTCATTGGGAAAACCAGTAAATTAGTAAAGGATAGATATCCTTTTTAATCATATAGAGAACTAGACCCAAATTACAATTAAGTACAGTAAAACCCTGTTGGTGAAGTCAGCAAAGAAAGAGTCAACTGAATACGATTCACATCAGAGTTAACCATTTCGCATATCATGCCGAACAATAGCAAAAAGGAAATTGCAGCACAGTACCAGTAGCATCATTTAATCAAAAGCAAGAACCGTTAGAGAATTCTATGGCCTTTCCATATGATAACAAGCTCAATATCAAGTAAATTCATTATAACATTTGCATGCATGAGACTCTAAGTTATAAAGGAGAAACTGAAATGAAAAAATGAGTATATATCAAAATATCACTCTACCGATATAGCCGCGGCGTGTGGTTCACGCCATCCGTGTAAACATAGCAGAGTATTAAAATACAGAGACGTTAACGAATTCTACACTGATTGAATTAACTCATAACTAGAACAGTTTAGAGCAATAGTATGTGCAAGTATTCTACAAATCCGTCTGCATGCATAACGAAGTAATGGTGGAAATCAAATGAGAAATACTCTCGAACAAGTAGGGATTTGGTTACAAATAAAACAAGGAAAACAACAAGACCCATTAACTGTATTGCACAAAGCATGCGAAAATATACCCTTAAACATATTTTAAAGTATGCTGTAACCAGAGCATATCGCGGAGTAACCAAGAGACCAAGTATACATCGAAACATTGCTCATAAAACCAAGAACTCATATGAAACTGAGTTCCTATGGAGTAAAACAGTACAGTATTACAAATTAACCATCTGGAACGGGAAGTATTCCTTCCAAGACAATGACGATAAAAATTACATAAAAGGTCATGAAGTTCGATGCCTCATGGAACGGCATTCGACAGTTTCCCTTCTTCGAAGAAAGGATATGACAGTGAAACCAATTCTTCAACAGAAAGCTCAAATGAGCGACCTGGCAATAAGAACACAAGAATGTAACCATGGGAACCGACACCAACCTCCAATTATACTACTATAGCAGGGGTATACGTCCATACCCGGAATGTGGAATTTGAATACCAGCAGACTGTTGGTAAACCTTTCTCCGCGGCATGGATTCGCCAAAGCCTGCAATACACATTCAGAGAAGTAAAAAAATTTAGGAATGAATCAACCCCAGATTAACTGCTCACTGAAATGAAATAAACCAAAAAAAAGAACAATACGAATGCATACAGATATACCTGGACTCCAGGTCTCGAGAAGGAATGCGCAGAGAAACACTGCATCCTTCACGTCGATGGCATTTAGCCTCACCTCCAGCTCACAAGAAAAACTCAGACAATAACGATGGTGTAAACTGCAAGCAGGGGGAATCCCTCTCTGGAACTATCCGCGCAACAAATGAAAACCTTAAACCCTAGAAACATCCAAATGAAGTTCTCACTTTAACTCCTGGCCGTACGATGGAGAAAGGGTTGATCACCTACGTTGATCAGTCCGGAATCCCGAGACACCAGTACTGTGCCTGTGGGAATTAATGCCAACAACGATCCGCCAAGTAAAAATCGGGACGGAAGGGAAACATTCCTCGAGGAGAGCCAGCTGTTCAACGCTCGGCTAATTAACCATTAATGAGAATGGAAATGAAATCCTGTCGCACTGCCAACGCAACCATGCGTACACAGGAAAATCCATACATTAATCAGCGTCGAGATATGTAGTGGGTGAGACCACGTGCCAGCATAGGTAAGGCAGGTTAACGAGATGATGCATTATTAATTTTATAAAGGAAACTATAAGCGTGGTGACGTGAAAACCCACTGAACCTTTGAACCAATGTAATATGTCATATATATTTATATGCATATAATAAAAAAAAAATTATTACATTGTTACCATATAGTTAATTATGAATGGGGTTCGTGACAAACGCCGACTTTCTTAGACTGCGCCCGGTTCCTGAGAGTGCATTGTAATCGTGTCAAACTTAATTCAACTCTGAAATGAATGCAATTTTTGTATTTCACGTCTTTCAAACCGAGCGATCAAATTCGCAATTGGAGCCCTATGGTATCGAATCTGTTTTAAAAGTGCTAAACCCGACTTCTAAAATTCCTCTGTCCACGCAGACCACGCTGTGTGCCATCATCAGTTCACGTCAACTCGCATTTATATAATATTTAAATTGGAGAAATTCGAATTTAATATATATATGGATGGATTAAAAATTAAGGTTATATAGTAAGTACTAGCTGGTTAGCTTAAACATAACTTAATTAAACTAAAAAATAATAAAGATAAATAAAATAACTAAGAAAATAATGTATTGT
>APFE031409060.1:4276-107525 GCA_000404065.3 Pinus taeda
TTTTTTTTTTTTTTTACGTTTGTATGGTTTATTACCGACATGAAAATCAATAACATTTAAAAAAAATTATGCACACTCAATACATTTGAAAATTTAAAGTGTAAAAAATAGGCCCTTTAGACAAAAAGGGTTCATGTTGCATCAACACTTTTCAAAATCAGCATGAAAATCACTAAAATTAAAAAAAAAAAAAAATGTTCATACTTGATACATAAAAAAATTGAAGTGTCAAAAATAAGCTTTCTAAAAAAATGTGTTGATGTTGCATCAACACTTTTCAAAATCAGCGCATGAAAATCACTAACATTTAAAAAAAATGTTACAAAAAAAAATTTAAAGTGTAAAAGATAGGCTAAAAAAAATGGTGTATTCTCAATAACCACTTTTCAAAATCGGGTGATGTTTTTGCTACCTAATAAAAACGGGTAATTAGTAATTTTCTCATTTGAGTGGTAACAATGTTTTTAGGAAGAATTACTTGTCAGAGAGATATTATGATGGAAAGGCTAAGGAGTTCTATGAGTTGAAGACGTGATCAATGACAGATAAAGAGTATATGATTAAGTTTGTAGAGCTATTGAGGTATGTGCCATATCTTAAGGATGAAAAGACAAAGGTTCAAAGTTTCATCAGTGAGCTTCCTTTAACATTTAAGGATCATATTGAGTATGATGAGCCTCAGTCATTGGAGGAAGTCATAGGAAAGTTGAAACATTGTTATGAGTAGTCTAAGCATAAGTCTGAGCCTAAGCGTGATTACAAGGGGAATGACAAGATTAAAGGAAAGCATGATAAGAAGTAAGGAAGACCTTAGGATGCCGGTAACGAGGAAAATGCACCGCCGTACAAGAACTTCAATGCGATTGATAAAGGACACGGGCTTCAGCTTGAGGAGAAAAACAAATGTGATGGTAGGAAGCCTTTGCAGTGTTGGACTTGTAGTGGAGAGCATCACAAGAGAGATTGTACACATCACCAGGGTAGCGGAACTTAGATTTATAGTGCTTAGGAGGCACAGATAGTTGGAGATGATGGGCAAAGTATTCCTCAGATTTATTCAGTAGCGGATAATAGATAGGCTGATCATCAGGCATCTATTATCGAGATGGAAGGTAAGCTTTGTGATCATGTCCTGAGGAAGGTATTTTGATTGATCAGCCCTAACCTGGTGGATAAGTGTGGCTTGAATATATAAGTGGATGTAGAGTCTTGGTTAGTGCAGTTGGCTACAGGAACCAAGAGAAGAGTTCATCATTGGTGAGATCTTGTGCATTTGAGTTGAATGGTATGTCTACATCAACACATCTAAATGTGCTTCCTTTGGGTTCATACAATATGTTTTTTGGCATAGATTGGTTGTAAATTCACATGACTAAGGTGGATTTCTATGATAAGGCTATTGAGTGTACAAATGATGATGGGGAGAGAAGAATCTTACAGGGAAATAAGAATCCTACATAAATGATAATGGTTACAACTATGCAGACAGAGCTTAGTTGCAAGAAATGATGTGTATTGTTTGCAGTTTATATTTCCAGAGATAAAGGGAAGGATGTTGAGGATGCTGAAGTGTTGAAGAGGTATCTTGTTTTTTATCAGTTTCAGGATGTATTTCCAATAGAGATTTTAGAGTTTCTTCCTCATATGGAAGTGGAATTTTCTATTGAATTAGATGTCAAGAGAAACACCAATACCAAAGGAACCTTACATGATGAACACTCCAGAGTTGGTTGAATTGAAGTTTCAACTTAAGGAAATGATTGATAAGGGATACATTAGGATACATGTGTTGCCTTGGGGTGCACTAGTATTGTTTGTAAAGAATAAGGAAGATACTCTCAGGATGTGCATTGATTACAGGCAGTTGAACAAGGTGACTATCAAGAACATACATCCTTTGTCATAGATTTATGATTTGTCCAATCAGTTGAAGGGAGCAACAATGTTCTCAAATATTGATTTGATATTAGAATGTCATCCGGTACGCATCAAAGAAGAGGACATTTACAAGGCTACATTCTATACCGGGTATGGGAATTATGAGTTTGTGGTGGTTTCTTTTGGTCTTATTAGTGCTTTAGCTACTTTCATGTGTTTGATGAATAATGTGTTATGTCCTTATTTGGACAAGTTTTTGATAGTGTTTATTGATGATATATTGATATATTCTACGAATGAGGAAAAGCATGAAAATCACTTGGAAACAATATTAATATTGTTGAGAGAGCATCAATTGTATGCCAAGCTTAGCAAGTGCAATTTCTTTTAGACTGAAGTTCACTACTTGGGACATATTGTTTCCAAGGAAGGTCTAGTATTGGACCCAAAAAAGACGAGATCTATCATGGAGTGGAAAATTCCCAGGAAAGTTGATGAGGTTAGATCGTTCATGGGACTAGTAGGTTACTATAGGAGGTTCATCAAGAACTTATCATAGATTTCCTATACTATACATCTTTGTAGCAAAAAGGAAATAAATTTGGATGAACTGAGGAGTGTGCTCCTAGTTTTGAGAAGTTGAAGCATTTGCTTAGAAATGCTCCAGTCTTGAAGATTTTAGATCCTGATAAGGAGTTTGTGGTTTGTATAGATGCTTACAAGAAAGGACTTGGTCGAGTCTTGATGCAAGAAGGATAGGTGGTATGCTATGAGTCAAGGACGTTGAATGAGCATGAGAAAAACTATGTGACTCAAGATATTAAGTTGGCAGCTATCATTCATGCCTTAAATATGTGGAGGCATTATATTCTTGACAAGAGATTCTTCTTGTTGAGTGATCATAGTGGATTGAGGTACTTTTTTGACTAACCTAATATTAATGACAGGATAGCCATATGGTTGGTTACCCTTAGTGAGTTTTATATCAAGATCATATGCATTAAGGACAAGGAGAACAAAGTTGCACATGTTCTCAGTTGGAGAGTGCAGGTGAATCATATTGCAACTGTGAGTTCTTATGGAATAGACTTGCAGGAGCATATATTGTAGGAAGAACATCATGATGAAAGGTACCAATTGTTGAAGCACATGTTTCAACAACAGGGTGAAGGTGATAAGGATGAGGAGTACCACCTCATGGCAGATGGCTTGGTTAGGTTCAGAAATAGGATTTATGTGTCGGATGACAGTGAGCTCAACAAGATTATCTTGAGGGAGTTTCATGTCAAGACATATTCAGGTAACTTGGGATATTAGAAGACTTTGACAACAATTATGAAGTTCTATCATTGGCCAAACTTTAAGAAAGAGGTGGCTGAGTTTGTTACTATATGTTTGGAATGTCAACAGGTAAAAGTAAAGTGTAAGCATCCATCTTTTTTATTACAATGGATGCCAATTTTAGATTGGAAATGGGAGGTCATTTCCATGGACTTTATTACAGGTTTTCCAAGGACATTGAGACAACATGATTGCATCTTGGTTGTGGTTGATAGGTTGAGTAAGGTAGCTCACTTTATTACAGTGAAGTCTATGAATTCATCTAGTGAGGAAACTTAGGTCTTCATTAGAGAGATAGTGAGGTTTCATGATGTTCCTAAGAAGATTATATCATATAGAGATGCCAAGTTAACTTATAATTTTTGGAAGGAGTTGTTTTCAGGCTTGGGGACAAAATTAACTTTTAGTGCAACTTATCATCCACAGAAATATGGATAGATAGAGAGGGTTAACATTATTTTTGAAGGCATGTTGAGGATGTATGTCATGCATAAAAAATGGGAGTGGGAAGAATATCTTCCATTATTATTGTTTTCTTATAATAATGGGTATCAAGAGTCCTTAAAGATGAGTCTGTTTGATGTTATTTATGGGTGGAGTTGTAATACTCCTATCAATTAGAGTGATCTAGTGAACATGGTGCTGATTGGACTAGACATGTTGGAAGAGATGGAACATGAAATGCAGGTTATTAAGAAGAATTTCAAGGCAACACAAGATAGACAAAATATTTATGCAGATCAACATAGGGAACTTAAGGAGTTTTAGGTTGGGAAGCATGTGTACTTACGCATCAAGCCCAAGAGGAGCCCTTTAAGGATTGGATTGTGTGCCAACTGACACCTCGATATTGCTAGCCTTTTTAGATCCTCGTCAATGGGATTTAACCTTGCCTTTCCTTTTCCTAGATAACCATGGTGTTGTGGGTTTCTTCCATTTATTTTTCTGATTGGTGCTTAGTTTCCTTATGGCTATGGGTTGGAACAAATTATATGGAAGCCCTAGAACAAATTGGGTTGAGTTACTAGTTCCTGGAGCCATAGGTTGGGGAAAATGCTCTAGAGCCCTTGGTGGGTTAAGTTACTCTTCCCTGGAGCCATGGTTAGAACAAATGCTCTGGAGCCCTGCAAGGTTATGGGTTGAGTTACTAGTTCCCGGAGCCTTGAACAAATTAGGTAGAGACCAATCTGGTTGATGTTAGTGATTTATGGACTGTAGATGTGGACTCACTGTGATTGAGAGTTGAGGTGGTTTGGCCTCTGGAAGCCCTAGTTTGTTTTTGTTTTGGTTATTTCATGAGATCCCATATTCATGCTTGGAATATGGTGCAAGGGTGATTCGCTGAAGGAGAGATTTGGTTCAACCCAATCTGTGGTCAGGTGGCACATGAAAGTCCCTTACTTGGTTTACATTTTCACATGTTAATAGGAGATATTTTCCTATTTTGATCTATTATCATTTTCTTTGACTATGATGGTAATGTTATGGATGATTTACAATGGTTTCTACACTAGTCATTTACTAGTTATATGTGGGTTATATGATGTATTCTATATATGATTATTGACATGTTTGATAATTTATTGAATGGTTAATGAATGCATGGACTAACAAGTGTTATTGCAGCTAGCTAGAGAGGGCTTAGAGCTTTCTTGGTGATTCTCAGATAAAGACTCAATTTATGATCAGATATGCATTCATGACCTGTATCTTACATGTTTTCCATATGTTTGACAAAATGTCTAGTGTGTTCTAGGAAGTTTAGGTTAATTTTCTAATTCAAGTTTTAATGCTTAGTTTTTTCATCATGTAAGTTATGATTTTGGAAAGTTACAGGAAAATTTGGGCAGTGGTCTGGAGGCTAGCTTGAAAAGGTGGCACAGATCCCAAGACTGCATGCTCAAAACTGGGAAATTTAGGCCATAATCACATAGAAGCAGGCCTATGCATGCGGTTGGAGGCCTATAACCACACCCTTTCCTTGTTGTGCATGCTATTGGGGTGCTAGGTTAGTGAAAAGTGGTTCCAACTCAGGGATTGATCACTTGCGGTGGTTGTCCAACTCTTGAGTGAACTATAGTCCCTGTAGGATGTTAGTTTATGGTTAGTTTGTAGTCTTAACTTCCTTCACTAGAACATTGGAGGTCGGGTCATGTCATAGTGACACTCATATCATGTTTACCCTAGTGATATTGTGAATTTGGGTAAATGTGGAAGGGATGATTATATTATCCCACATTATAGACATCTTATCTATCACCATGAGCCATGGTGATTGAATAACATTTAAGTGATTTTGGGAAGACTCCTTTGTGGTCAAATATTACTAAAGAGCATGAGAAAGTTGCTGAGGTGACAGTGGAAACCATTTCTCTTTTTTACATAAGGTTTGGTTTTCCTAATGGAGCTTTGCACTAGGTCTGCTATATTTTGTAGCAACATTTTTTGGTGTTGTTGTCGAGGAGGAGTTGAGTCCACCTATTTGAAATTTGAAGTCTACACTTCAATATTTTTTGATGAGAGTATCCCAAAGGTCATGATAAAAAATTTCATCTAGAAACTCTTATAGCTAGTCCCCATTCCCTATCCTCCCGTAGTGGGTGAAAATGAGCCATTTCTCCTAGAATGAGGAGAACTAATTGTAATATCACTACTTCTTCCTCTAAACCTATATTTTCCCCTTCCCTTGTAGTTAAGAACCTCTTCGATAGTACTCCCACCTCAACCATAATGGATAGGTCATGGATTGACATTGCATTCAAACCCTTGGAAGTAAGTGGCTTTCTAGGGGCTCCTTACAAGATTCATAAAAAGTATGAAGAGTGGCTACCCAAGTTCAATGGGAGATGCAATTATGATTGAAAATCACATGGATGAATTTTACCGGTGTGTAGGTGGAGGAATAGCTAAAGAAGATGATATAGTCATGATATTTTTTTCTCTATCCTTATTAGGAAGTGTTGAGATATCTAGGGGCAACTATATTAGGTGATTTCTCTTACTTTGATAACTGGTTGTGATGTTTTTTACTTAACTTGATGTACTTGTTGTTGGTTTCTTCTTTCACTTGATTATTATTATTTTCTTATCATCAAAAAACCACCAAACTACTAAGATCAAAGTGACAAGAGGCCATAAAATGTAGGCCGCTAGCCAGGGCCAAAACCTCCCCTCTTGAGAGGAAAACACATAATACGTTTTCTCTTCTTATAGAATCTTCAAATGACAAATTCCAAGACCCAATACCAAAAATCCTCAAAGACAAAGTCAAACCTATTCTTGATGAACCTACTTCTCACAAAGTCAACGCCAATCAAAATTTTTTCCTCCAGATTTCAACCCTTACTTTAGATTTTGATCACTGCTCTAGTGTTGCACTTTTTGACTTTCTTGTGGTTAGATGTCCCTGTTTCTTAGGGCATGTTACTCTTAAGAAAATGGTTAACATCTAATGATTGGTATTTGTATATGGATTTAACATATGATACAATACCTACCACTGATGGGAAGCCATTCATTCTATATCAAGAACCACACCCACGTGAGCATGTTGAGGATATTGACCATTTCCCTTTCTCCAATCATCTTGGAAAGATAGAAAGTAATCCAAATCCTTTAAACCAACTCGTGGAATGAAAAGACTTTGAGTTGATGATACTTGAGAGACCTGAGGTAGTTGATGAAATAGGTGCATATGTATGTCAAGTTATCTCACTACCTTCCTCCAAAATTAAAAGACAAAGATACCAAAACAATAAAAGGAAACAATGTGTCTAGAAACAAGAAAAAACATTTCCAAGTTAGAGTAATACTTGTGGATTGACTAAGTTTTAAAGCCTTATTACACACTCTTTTTTATTTGAAAAGATAAGGTTGTAAAACAAAGTAATTACACATGTATTGAATATTTCAAACAAAAATAGTGTTGAGTGTGTATGGTGACAAAAAGCAACAAAATCCTCTGTAAAAAATGTGGAAGTATCTCCATGAGGTTCAACATTACAATGCAAGCATAGAAACATTTTTGAGCTCTGTTTTAAAAAAGGGTATATATGAAAACTATGTGAAAATTATTGTATAGGGAGAGGCCTTGCTTGATCATTATCGAACCTAAATCCAACTTCATCCTAGCTAGAAAACCTATTTTGAATCAGGCAAAAAAATTATACGTTTGAAAATCTAGTTGAATTGCTCACAAAGGTCGAGAAAAATACATGGTTGTAGCCCAAAAAATTCATGTATGTACAAAGGTATAAAATTTTAGATTGAACTATGTCTAAGATCAAGAAAAATGATAAGATAGGTCTACGAAATCGTATAAATTCAACAACACACAATTTTGATACTTTCAAGAGGAAATTGGTTACATATGAGGTTACAAGGGATATCAGAAAGCCCTCACGTTACAAGCGTATAAAGGTAAGTAAGAAATAAACCCTCTATTTTATTAGTGTTAGAGTTGAAATGTGTTTGCATTTTATTTCTATAGGCGTGAAAAAGGAAAAGACCATAGTTTTGTAAGTAAAACAAAATTACAATTTTAATTTTTTCATAGAAAAAAGAAAATTACTAATTGAAATTAGGTTAGTTAGAAAATTGTTCATAGTCAACAATCCCTTTATTATTCAACAATAAATTGTATTCTCCTCTCAGAAAACAAAATTAGGGTTTTTAAACAAACTATAGCAAATCATAAATCAAAATTTCTTTCTCAATAATTGGATTAGGGTTCAAGATAATAATGATTTACGCCAAAAATGTGAGACTATAGGGTATTGGTTGAAATCATTTTAAAAAAATGAAACCTTATAACTCTAGAAATGAAAATTGATCAGTTCGCAGAGAATTTACCAAGTTTAAGATTTCTCTTTGGAAGCTCATGATCAAAAGATTAACAATTTGAATTTTTGAAAATATCAAGGATATGAATTTTTAAATTATTACGGGAAATAAGATGATCATTTCTTTAAGTTTTTATGAGAAAAATATCAGAAGCTATATTTAGTTCAATTTAGGTGGAAAATGCACACATTAATATGTTCAAGGTCAACCGTGGACTTCATCAAAATGTCCATAACTAAGCTAGATTGGAAAAAAGTGATGCATAACAATTTGTTACAACATCCTTGGGATGAGATGACATTAATAATATAAAGGTATGTCATGCATGATGGAAGGTTTAGCTCAATTTACCTTTATCATATTAAGATCTTGCAACATTTTTTTTGACATAGTGTTGTCATTGATGAGAACCAATTTCATTGATGTCAAAGCATAATTCAAAGGAAGCAGATTATTGAGTATGTTAGTTCGATGACTTGAAATATCACATCAAATGATTGCAAAGTGGTTCAAAGTTTTTGAGTTTTTATTTATTTATTATTTATTTATTTTTTTTTTTATTTTTAAGTTATGATGTTCAAATAAATCTATGTATGGTATGGTTGGATAGTCCTCTCTAAGACATTTCCAATGGTATGTCACAATTGGTCAAACTCTTCTGAGATGAGAAGATAAGTGAGTTTGAAGGTGCTAGTGGCAAAAAGAGAAGAAAACACAAAATTTGTTATTAAAAACACCAAAATTTTTACATATCATGCATATTCAGATTGGATCCATGAATTTGGGGGAAATCAACGATGGATGGTGTGTGAACTTGTGTAATCATTAATCATGTTAACGTTCATTCATTTTGGTTGTAAAAAAATCAATGAATGATGGGTGGAGTGTTAACTTGTGATATTTAATGAAGTTCACACCCCCACATCGAACCAATATAACCATCACACGTGGTAGGTGTTAGGTGGACCTCATGTTTGGATGCCACGTGGACCCCCTAATTCATGTGATTCTGACGTGGCCCTTAGACGTGGACACTCAAATGGCAGATCTTGATTGGATAGATGACAATCCAGTGACATATGGCAACACGAGACAAACTTATGGATGATGACGTGGAAATGATAATGTGTCAACATAGTGATGATGTGACAACATGACATGGTGCCATGTGGCATGCTGAAATGGAATTTTTGATTGGAAACTAGGGTTGAATGTGGATGACACATGACACCACTTAGAAAGTTACATGTGGCAGTTGTGACATCATGATGAAATCAACATAAGAATGACCTTGGAACCCTAGGTTCAGATCACATGGTGTGGTCCCATGAAGGTTCTTGAAGGTCAACCCCATACCAAAAATAGGCCCTTGCACTTGTATAAGTATATGGGCATATGTCATAAGGTTCATAATAACTCATAGGAGTATGGAGTAATGAGAAAATCCTCTACCTTCATGGTCTGAACAAGGCAATGCAATCCTTGACTCTGGGATGTTTCGGGTTCGAGACTGTCTCTAAGCATGATCTAGCTCTTCATGGTATGTCTGTGGTATGTCTGGTGAATTGTTTTTGACATGGCTTTGTATGGGTGACCTAGATTTTCATGGTATGGCTATGACTGGTATGGTTCTCATTGTAGTGGTATGATTGGAGATAATTTTTTTGACACGACTCTCTATGTGTGGCCTTGCTGTTCGTAATATGATTGGTATCAATATTGTTACATTGACTGGTATGGATCTCAGTGTAGTGGTATGATTGGCATAATTGTTTTTGACATGGCTCTCCATATCTAACTTGGATGCTCATGGTATGACTGTGGCTCTCCATGTACAGCATGGTTCTTTGTGATATGACTATGGTATAATTTTTTTTACATGGCTATGCGTATGACCTCACTATTCATGCTTAATTTGGCTCTATGTGTATGGATTTTCACTTCATGTTTGGCATAATGTATATTACCTAGGAGATATGACTGGTGGACAATGTATGACCCATTTTTCCAAGTATGATGTGGCTGTTCAATGCATGATCTGATCAACAACAAAGGTATGACATAGATATCCCTTGTGGAGGCTGAATAAGTAAACATGACATCACAGTTCATAAAGTGATCTATTGTGACATGGATGTTATGGGTTTGAGTTTGATCGGGTATGCCAAAATTTATATTTTCCCCTCAAAATGGTGTTTTGTCAAACTAGTAATAAAATGATAGTGTGCATTTTGTAGAATACGTCCCTAAAAGGTGCAAGTTGTAGGAAGTGAACTAGAAAGGTGCATTATGTAGAAAAATTATTTTTTATGATTTTTCTTTGGTTATTTAAAGGGCCAAATTGAATTTTGGAAAATGAGTTTTCATTGTAATTCTTTTGTGGTTTGAAAGGGGAGACCCACAAAGTCATGAAGACAAATTTTTGAGAGTAGGAGGTTATTGTTATTGTGAATATGCAATATAACTCATGAACAAGTTTTTTGATGAAGAATATGCCGAAGACTTATGATTAAAGAACATGCTAAATTAATTAAGTCTTGAGCTTGTGGATCTAATTTGAAATATTGTGAAGAGTGTTCCAATATGTTTGAAGAAGGAGGTGGGTGCATCAATCGGGTCAAAACCTATTGCAAGTTGGTGCTTGCACATATTTGGGGGTTGGTTCCTACAAATCTATTTTTTTGGGGTTGGTGGCTACAAATCTATTTTTGGGGGTTGATGCGTGCAAATCTATTTTTGGGGGTTGGAGCCTCCAGTAGGTTGGTGCTTGTAAATTAATGTAATAAAAAACTAAAGAAGATAAAAATATTTGTGGTTTTATCCCACAAGGATTTCCATTCACATATGATGTTCTCTTATGTTGATGTGATGATGATCATTAGTGATGCATGATTATGTTGAAAATTTTGATAAATTGCAAAATTGTTTAAGTTGATGAAAATTGGCCATTACCTCGATTCACCACCCCTATCAATGTAATCATTAGTATATTAATTGGTATCATAGAGAGTTTATTTAGGAACAACTAATCACTGGAAGCTTTATCACAAGGAAGATCACCACTATTACAGTTTCAGGCAAGCCTCCTTATTTTGATGGAACACACTATGCTTTATAGAAGATCAGAATGAAAACCTACATCATGTCCTTGGGTACTGATGTTTGGGTGGATGTTGAGAATGATTACCAAGTACTTCCTTATCCTCTCATTGATACAACCAGTAAAAATCTCTATAGATCTAATGCAATAGCCAAAAAATTACATCTAAAGTGGCTTATCAGATACTGAGTTTATAAAGGTGATGCATTGCAAGTCAGGTAAATATCTATGGAACAAGCTCAAAATTTGTTATGAAGGTGATAAGAAGGTAAAGGAGGCCAAGATACAAACCTACAAGGGTTAATTTGAAAGTTTTAAAATGGATGAAGATGAAAATATTGCTTCATATTTTCTTTGAGTAGACAATATAGTCAACAATATAATAGATCTTGGTGAAGAAGTCAAGGAAGATGATATTGTTTGAAAAATAATTCGATCACTTCCTTTAAGGTTTAATCCTAAATTAGCATCCCTTGAAGAACTATATGATATGAAAAATTTAAGCATTGACATGCTTCATGTAACTCTTGCTTCATATGAAACAAGGATTGAAAAGGATAAATAAAGAACCTGAGAAGAAACGTTCAAAACATCCAAGGAAGCAAGTAGGAGACACAAGAAGAATCTAGTCATGAGAAAGATGAAGAGGCAGCCAATTTCTTTAGGAAACTAAATATGGGAGCTATAAGGTTCACACATAAGCTTCCATTTAAATGTTTTGAATGTGGAAGAATATGATGCTATTCTTCTAAATGTCCTTATGAAAAAATGAATGATAATGAATATTAAGTGAAATTCAAATCTAATGATTTTAAAAGAAGATGAAATTCCAAAAAGAAAATATTATACTCTAAAGAAAACAATGATTATCAAAGAAATCGAAACATATTTGATGATGAAAAATGAGAGATATTGTTCATAGTTGAAGAAGAAATTGATGCAGAAGTAGATTATGAAGGAGAAATCATAAGTGAATTAAAGGAACCAAAGTATCCTAGAAAGATGGTGGAACAACTAGAACAACAATTGAAAGACAAATATCAAGATGCAGACTCTATCATCTCTCTCAAAGTCGAACTAGAAGAAGGTGAAAGGATAATGCAATTTTTGTCAGAAAACCAAACAAAAAAGAAGAGCTTTGTGAAAAACTGGAAGAAATTGTGCTTTTGAGAGGAGAGTTAGATTAGCTCAATCGAAACTTGAAGCTCCTTTAAGAGTATGAGCGAATATATCACATCCTCAACATCCAAAGATCTCCCCTCATCAAAATAGGTCTTGGTTATCAAAAATATCATGAGAAATCCAAAGATGAATATCCCTCAAGGACACCAAATGGAGAACAACCTAAGAGCTATGTGCATACATTCATCATATCTAGTATAAACATAATTGAAGATTCTAAGAAGTGATGGATCAACCCAAGAACATTCCCTTTAGCATCTCAGTTGACACCCAAAAAGACAGTAGGAATCAACTAGAGACAACTAGCCCAAGTAAATAAAGAAACTAGGATGAAAGTATAAGGATCACCATGAAAAAAATATCCTCAAGGGGTCTACAAGCAGTAGTGGAATAGGAATCAAATATCATAAAAGAGATGTATCTCTTAAAAGAAAAACTTCATAAGAAATGCTTCATGAATACAAATTCATGCATCCAAGTATCAAAATATGTTTTCTGGGCATTTTTACTCTTGCACTAAATTTAGACATAAAGAAAGGGATTATAGAACTTATGCCATAAATGATTATGATAGATATAGAAAATATTATTAGAATTTGAAGAACTAATTTGTAGGCATTCAAATCATAAGTTATGGCAACATGTCATTATCATCAATATTTAAGCCTAGTATAGAATGTTACAAGTGCCACAATGAAGGACATATAGCACATGACTGCAAGATCAATTTGATATGGTTCAAGGTAGAAGGACTCTTTCCTAACCCAAGAATAAACACCAATGCATGGAGAATGCAATAGGAAGAACCAAGGATAGATATTATCACTCATATCTAATCCATCGGTGATAGCTTCTTCAAGAATAGAGATGTTTGAAATGAAACTTGAAGAAGCAAGATTATGCAGGATAGATGCATTTGAAGAAAAAATGAATACCATAGGGGGTAAAACTATCAAAAGGAGAAATCGAACAATATAGGAAAGTTATACTATTGATGTGCAAGGATAGTATAGCCATATGATAGAATGAATTTATTAAAAAGAGAAAGTGAGAAATCTATGGAAACCGAGTAGTTCATATTGGAACACAAATGAGCAGGCATTTGTGCCGATGATTTGTGGAAATGATATCTCATATGTAAAATAAAAGGATGAATTAAAGAAGAATATGACAACAACTTGAAAGGAGGAGTATGTACATAACATGAAGACTTAATAGGACACAATTTATTCATAGGGGTAGAATTCATTCACAAGAATAGCAGGTCCACATGAACGTATAGGAACAATTAGGTATCATTGATAAGAAATCACCTAGTTGTTGAATTTTCTATAAGGTGAGTAGTAGAAAAACAATTTTCTGATCTAATAATTACTACCACGTGCCACTTATATAAATTTTTTTATCATATGCCACTTACATCATTTATCAATTAAACATATAAAATATCAACAATAAATGCAATGGAAATTGTAAATATAATAGAAATAAAACCATGCACAATCGAGACAATATTTTAGCCTTAAGAAACCCAACCTTGGGAGAAAACCCATTTTTTTCTTTAGGAGAAATGATTCTTCAACAAGGGTTACAAATGAATTTATTTTTGTCTGGAAATCTATGCCAATATCCAAGTCAAACATGGTCAAATTTTGGTCTAACTAGTCAACATATCAGAAATCAGTGTTGGTTAACATTATGGGCAAACAAGTTTGTGATCCTTGCGTCCTACACCCCTCTCTCTTACTGCCTTCTAACTCGAACTTCTTCATGCTTGGTTGTGGCTCCTTGCTGCCATCTTCCACGTTAGAAAAATCCTTCTTCCTCTTTGTTGGTGTAGAAAATGAAATGTCACATCATCTATATATACTAGTCAAAACCCACTTTCATAAGTTGGGCCAACTTGTCTTCATAGGCTGACTTGATGCTCCAAAAATTAAATTTATATTTTAATTTCTTAGGCCGACTTAGACACATATTTCATATAAGGGAATACCTCTTGATGCTACATAAAAATCAACAATCCCTCTTAGTGAGGGAGGTATTCTCCTTAGCTGCAAACATTTTTCCCATTAGTTGAGATTTGTCCTCTCACAAGAAAAGTTCACGAGCTTTCTATGTTGATGCATGTCTACAGATCACTCCATCTTGGATTAGGCAATGTGACTCTTCACATGCACATATATAGATCACTTCATCCTAAAGTAGGAAATGGGAGTATTATGGACGATTTACCCTTAGCCACAACAACATGGCCTGGACAAAGTCCTTTATGGCTCCTCAAGTAAATTAATCAATATCCTCTGGTCAAATCAATATGACCCAACTGAAGTCCTTCATGGATTCTCAGGAGAGGATCTACCCCTGGATCATTTACCCCTGTCCAAATCATCATGGCCCAAGCAAAGTCCTTTATGGGTTTTCATATGAATTTCATCTATATCCTATGGGGAAATCATCATGACCCAGCCAATTCTTCTTGTTTGTGAGGAGAATATCTGTCCAATCCTATAATGTCCTTGGGCCATTCATCCTTGGTTAAATAAACATAACCCAACCAAGTTCCTTCATGGCTATTCAGGTGAATGTATCCATGTCCCCTAGCAAAATCAAGTTGTCCTGACCAAGTACATTTTCCTTCTGAAGATATGGTTTGCCCAATCTTGCAAATACATCAAATCTCCCTCTCAATGAGGGAGGCATTATACATCACACCAAGATTGTCTCTAAAGTAAAAAAAACTTCACTCTAGATAGAGGCTTGGTGAGAATGTCCACAATATTATCATCTATGGATATGTATTGGTTCTTCACTACTCCCTTCAACACCATGTCTGTGATGAATTGACCAGATCAAAAGTCCAGCAATAATATTATGAAGCCACACTACTTCATGACTTGTGACACTGGCTATGATATAATCTGCCTCTATTGTACTAATCATGACAAAGGTTTTCTTCCTACTATACTAGGAAAACATAGCTGATCTGAAGTTGAAGAAACACCTCGAGGTGCTCTTTCTATCCTTTGCACTCCTAAATCAATATGAATCAGTATATCCCTGAAACCTCACTTCACCACTTGTTACATATCTCAAACCATATCCAACTACACCACACATGTACCTAAACACATGATTTTCTACATGACTTGGCTTAACTATAAACTAGTTGGATTCCTTCATTGGATCCATCACTGCAACTACTTTCCAGTCACCCTGACTAGGTGGTTCGTTTGACACTGAAGGAGATTCTCTTTTGGAATTCTTGGCTAGCCCCTATGCCACTACTACTCCCTCTATCATTGAAGCGTATCTTGCTATTTGGCATGGTCCCCTGATAAAAGGTATATTGATCCTAGATAATTCATATCTTTAAGCATCTAGTCTACAATCTCAACCCATGACATCATCTTGGAAGGATGCTCCTTCCATTTTTTCTAACTATATACTTCCTTAGAATGGAAAACTCTTTCAGTCATCTAGACAATCATGTAACTCTTAACAATCCTTCCTCTAAAACATCAATCACTCCTGTTGAGTCTATGATGAAGCTCTTAGGCCATATAAAAACTAGAACATCTAGTAACTAGAGAAAAAAATCTCCTCATAGTCCACTCCTCCTTTTTGGGAGAACCCTCTTGCCAAAAAATTTGCATAGTAGTTATCAATGTTGTCACTTGCTACATGCATCATTTTCTCTAGAAGTATCCACAATAGATCTATTGTTTCTTTTTGGAAACTCCATTCAGGAGGCCATGGAATTTTTTTTATAACCAAGCAATAAAAGTACAAGGGAATGGGGCTGACCAAATAATAATAATAATAATAATCAAGGGAGAAAAAATGTTTGGTAATACTTATGTCTTGATTAAGGAAGAAATTGTTGGGTTGTAGGAAATGCAAACTCCACCTTGATCCTTTCCTCCTTGTAGAAAATCATTGAAGTCCTTGCAAGTATACTCTCCTCCTTTATCTAACTTCAAAACCTTGATCTTCTTGTTAAGTTTCCTTTCTAAGCCTTGGAATCCTGGATCATGTTGAAGGCCTCATCCTTGGTCTTCATGAAAAAGATTCAAGCCTTCTACGAAAAAAATCATTACATAATACAATTAGCAACCCAAAGATGGCATTGTCATTAATCAACACACATATGAATGCAATAGATCCAATATCCCCTTGGATCCATTATCACAACTTAGAAAAGAACCCTTATCATTATTTCAAGGTGCACAACCCCTGCAAACACCATCATGCTCTATCTAGAGATCTATATGGCTAATGCTTGGGTTGGTCAACCCATCAATTTTTATAGTCTTCCCTTTTTTTCAACTACGAGAGAAAATCCAAAAAAATGTTATATGCCTAGAAGCACTACTATCCACCAACGAAACATTATTTCTAATAGTGCCTGAAAGAGAAAAGACAAAGAGATATTCATTTGAATTCTTCTTATGCTTATATTTCTCCTCAGATCCCTTTGGCTATGGAATGAATTCCTTCACATGATCTCAAAAATCATCCAACTTGTCTTCTATTCTGAGGCATGGAATCATTTTGATAAGAGAAAAAATCCAACCAGGCTGTTGGACACTTGTCTCTTAAGATGACTTCAATGGTTGCTCTTTCAACAATTCTTTGATACCATGTTGAATTTTTTACAGGGTGAGCAGTAGAAAAATAATTTTATGATCGGATAATTACAACCTAATGATCTTCAATCAATTTATGTCATTCCACTAATATCATTGAGCAATTATACACATAAACTATCAACAATAAATGCAACAGAAATAGTTAAGATTATAGAAAGACAACCATGCACAATAGAGACAATATTTTTACCCTCAGAAACCCAACAAATTTTCTTTAGGAGAAATAATTCTTCAACAAGGTTTACGAATCAACAATTTTTTTCTAAAAAATTGTACCAATATCCAAGTCAAACTACCAGTCAAACTTGATAAAACTTCAACTTGGTCAAATTCTTGGTCAAAATAGTAAAAAATATTAGAAATAAATGCTAGTTTTCATTGTTTTGGTCAAACATGCTTGCAATCCATATGGCCCTATGACCTACATACCTGCGACCTACATCCCTCTCTCTTGCTTCCTTATAACTCAACATACTTCATGGTTCGTTGTGACTTCTTGCTACCATATTCCACATGAGAAAAATCCTTCTTGCTCTTCATTGAAGTAGAAAGTGAATTGTCACATCATCTATGTATGCTAGTCGAATGGGCATAAAATTACCCAAGGGACACACCCTTTCATAAACTAGGCTGACTTGTATTCTTGGGCATACTTGATGCTCCAAAAATCAAATTTTAATTTTAATTTTATTAGGCTAACTCGGAGACCTATTTTGCATGAAAAAATGCCTCTCAATGCTACACAAAAATAACAATGGTAAACAACCATCTTCAATGGGTTCCTTTTCCATTTATGTCAAAGGGGGAGAGAAAGCATAAATTATAGGAGAGAAAGAAAACATTGAAAGTGAAAACAAATTTTGGGACAAATAGATTCATAGAGGGATTACTATTTAAAAACTTACCAACCATTTGTTGAGAAGAAAAATATTCCAACAAAATTTACACCAGTAGTTTGACAAGGAGATTTACCAGGAGCTTGACAGGGGGATTTACCATGAGCTTGTTAGGGGGAGTTCAATATATTTCCATCAGTGACCATTAATGTCTGGTGGTGTTTCCATCAATGAAAAAGGGGGATATTGTTGGAAATACTGTTGTCATTAATCAATGCCATTATTGTCAAAGGGTAAGTTAAAGGAAGTAGATTGTTGAGTATGATAATTTGATGACTTGAAAATCACATCAAATGATGAAAAATTGGTTTGAAGTTCACTTAGTGTTTTTTTGTTTTTGTTTTTGTTTTTTTGTTTGTTTTTGTTTTTGTTTTGTTTTGTTTTTGTTTTGTTTTTTGTTTTTGTTTTTTTGTTTTTGTTTTTGTTTTTGTTTTTGTTTTGTTTTGTTTTTTTGTTTTGTTTTGTTTTTTTTAATGTTTTGTTTTTTGTTTTTTGTTTATGTTTTCTTTGTTTATGTTTTGTTTTGTTTTGTTTTTTGTTTTTTTGTTTTTTTGTTTTTGTTTTTTTGTTTTGTTTTGTTTTGTTTGTTTGTTTGTTTGTTTATATATATATATATATATATATATTGATGGACAGTATGGTTGGATAGTCCTGTACAAGACCTTTCTAATGGTATATCACACTTGGCTAAACTATTCTTGGATGAGAAGATAAGTCAATTTGAAGTTGTCAGTGGAAAAAAGATAAAAAAACACAAATTTGAAAAAGAATAAAAATTGTTAAATATCATGTATCTTCAGATCAAATACATGCCTTTGATGGAAATCAACAATAGACGGTGTGTGAACTGGCTCTCTGTATGCGACTTGGTGTTAAGAAAAATATTGAGATGGGGTGGGGGGTGAATTAGTATTTTTATTTCAGTTAATATTCAATTTAAATTTCAAAGAAGTGTAAGCTACTATTATTCAGAAAAATCACATGTGTACGCGCCTTCAGTGAATTACAGTCACGTATTTGCAAATTACTAATTTTTCACAATTTCCATAAGTTGTTTAGCTTAACCATTGCATCATTAATTCATTATTCATTCATTATGCAATAGAAATGAGAAGTAAAGAGAAGATAAACCATAACAGATAAGTAATCCATAAACACATAAGGAAACCAAGATTTTCGTTGGAAACCCAATGTGAGAGAAAAGCACCAATGTTGTCGTCTCTGTCTTCTTCTTTTACTATAAAGAATTTTTTTCTTACAATTTTGTATTGGCGTAGACTCTTTCCAGCACACAAGCTACTACCTGCAGGAGGCTACTACCTCCACTCATTCTCCAAGACCCAGTAGAAGGGAGATACTAACCTGTAATGAAGTTTACCAGCTACCTCTGACTCCCTCACTAAAGGCTCCAACCCTCAACACCTTTGTGGACCTCATTTCAGAATTTTCACAGTGGATCCACCTATCTCAATCAACCATCAAAATATGTAGGCCACCTTTCATCAAATTTTAAAACTGGACCCACACCAAACAATAAGATCAAATATTGAATACTTATCTCTAAAACAAAAAAATGAATCACTAAATAATGATCAAATAAATATTCTCACTGAATATAAAAATACAAATCAACCCTTTGCAACTATATCACTAATCAACCTCAACACTAATAACCAATCTCAAATCATCAATCAATACTATTCATATAACAAACATCCTAATCACTACAAACCTTGATCAAACATGTACACGACTATCATTAAAGGGGTCCATGTATATACATGTTTCTTGTGCATAAAACATGTGTAATATCTCAAACCATATTTTTCACTAGTCCCTGACAAAAAACCATGTATCATTGAAACTTCATTAAGCTTTGTCAATCATCAATCAATAGCAGTAAATCCCATATTCATCTACAAATAACATCATTCATCAAACAATATACACTACTATTTAGAAGTAGATCCACATATGTACATGACATTCATGAACATAACCCATGTACATATCTCAACACATTAATCAATAAACACATCAAACTCTCTCTACAAGAATAATCTATGTCCTAAATACAAACTCTCTCGTAATCACAAATTTATGCACATACATTCAGATCATATTTCTATTGTAACCACATATCTTTCGTTGTTAGCTACTTAAACATTTTCCCATAACTAAACCTACAATAAGCAAATCAATCAATAATAATTTCATATTTCTCAAATAGAAGAATTCTCCTTGCTCCCTAGTGCACAAATGTTCCACGTCATATCACACATGAACAATCCATCCAAGTGCACACTCAACTCCTTGATCTCCTTCTCCTTTTATAACTATTTCTCTTTCCAATACCACAAGAAAATCCCTTTGGTTTGTTGTTAGTAACTTTTTGACGGAATCAAATATCTGTTGCCATCACAAAACTGTGGGAGATTACCTTACCATGGGAAAAGCTCATGGTTTTCTATTTTCCATGGTTAGGATTGCGTTTGTGACTTTTCTTCATAAAACCTGTGTATGTACTTTTCGTTACAATGGTGACATATACTTTTCCAACTTCACATTTTCATATTTTCTCAAACTAAACCTGTGAGAAGGTTGTAAATACACTTCCTCATTTCTACAATGCCTATACTAATAGTCATGTCATATGAAACAATTATATAATCATCAAGGTCAACAAATCATATTATAACCAGGTTGACATCACATATATATTTGACATGTAGGTTTCCATCAAGGAAAACATATTAGCCATAATGTCAACAATCTCCCCCTTTGGACTTGATGGAAACCTCTTACAAACACCAAGTCTTCTCACCCCCTTTGACATCAAGGGAAAATGGAAGAACCATGTTAATAGAAGTACTCCCTATCATTATCAATTCTATAAGTGTGATCTACTATTATTAACCAAGAAATGCAATTGCAAGATATGATAATATCCTTACAAACTAACCACACTCCCCTTGAGCATATACTAGACCTTCTAGAGATATGTGAATACAAGGATTTAGTAATCAAATACATGGATATCCATAAGCACATATGACCTCTCCTATAACCATTGAATCTATTATCCCATGTTTACATAAATTACCCAAAATAATGGGGTTATATACATAACATGACTTGATCCCAATAGCTCATCCAAAACTTATTTTGACCATGTTTACAATATGGATCTTTTCATGACCCTTACACCAAGATGAATACATGTGATTAATATAAGGAACCCATGGCATATCACATGATTACTATACATAGAAACAACATATCAATAATATATGAATGAAGACCTTCTGCAACAACGATATTAAAACTAATCAGATACCAACCAACAACATCAATCAACTCTCTATAGTGACAACAACTTATATGTATCCTTTTTGTAAATGAAGATGCCAATCAATAGTAAGTAATACAAGAATACTGATTAATATCATGTCTAATAGTGAACACTCCATGGAAGCAAGCATGATATATATACTCCTTGTCAAGTGCATCACAAAGATTGATTTATTCCATAATAGAAATAATAAGGTACCATCAATAACTTCACCACATGCAACCCAAGCATCATTGGAAACTCATGACATAGTGACAACATCATATATGTTTCCTAGTAGTAAGCAGTGTATTGAGTAATAAATGCAAGACGAAAACAATAATAACCATGAACTCATCATAGATAAACATCCTGCAGGAAATCAATGTCAACTCAAGAAACCATAATGCCTATAATGAGACATTAGAAGCATAGAAAATGCGCCCCCTGAACATGTGCCAAATCTTCATCACCAATTTTGATCACATTATATCCTCCTCATAAAAAAAGGAGATAAATCAACAATACTAATAATATTTTGCAACAACTCATAAACTCATCATGAACCACACCCTTTCATACATTCCTAGGGAGTATTTGGGCATCATCAATAGTCTATAACAAACAACTTTAGAACTAAAATTCCAAATCAACTGATAAAATCATATGCATATCTCTCCTTGAATCTATGCCACTTGTTTATCACCACAAAGAAACATATGTGACTTTTTAAGTCAAGAACCATGTATATATGTGACTGTTCTTCATAAGAAACATGTATATAATATAAAATTTTGATTTTTTATGGCCACAACTCCACCTAAACATGACATATCTGTTCCTGTTCACAATTACTTCATCAGATGCAACACTAGTAACATAAATATTAAACAAGAATAATCAAACAACATATAAAGTCATCCTCAATGTAGGGCTCCCCCTAAGATCATGCACCATTGATCCTATGGCCCTGATAGATATCATCTACTTTCCATGAGGACATGTACCTCACATTTACTTCTGTAGTGCCTATTAGAAGTATGCACTAATTATAATAAAATACAGTAGGGGATGTCTTCCCTAAGTATCTGATTATTTCTCCTTTTTCCTCCAAATCCGCTTTCAATTTCTGATCATGTGTCCAAAGTTGTGATATTTATACCATCTTATGTAACCATAAGTTTGTTTGTTTCCATTACATATACTTGACTTTCTGTTAGTGGCATTATCCCCAAATGAGTTACAAGTGAAACAATATCCATAAAACCATATTTTATACCTGGAATTGATCTTGACTCTAACATTGTTTGTTTCTTTTCTGATGAGTGACTTGATTAAGTTTTATTTTGAAGAGTCTTATGCTGGTCCTTTTCATTACCTTGTGGATTTGAAACCTCATGATTGTATCAAATTCATATCATAATAAAAGGAGAACGTTGTTCATTAGTAAAATTCTCTAATGATTCAAATGACTTTACCTATTTGAGATTCCAATTTGATTGTGATTGTGTTTTCTCATAGTCTTCCCTTGGAGCCACAATTTCTGATTCTAACTTTTCACAATGCCTCTTCTTTTCATGAAGTTGTTTCATTAAGAATTTATCTTCTATTAGCTTCTTTTAAATGACTCTTTATCAAGTTTGTTTCCTTAACCATACTACTTTCTTTAGCTTCCAAGTCTTTGCTATCAATTTCTCTTAATGCATATGTCTCTAATTCACTAGTCAACTGATCTTCAAGAGCCATAAGTATTTTGTAACTAGTCTTAGAATTTGAATCTGAATCTACTTGATCATCTGAGGTCTCTTCATTGTCTTCATTAGAATAAAGACTTTTCTTTCCTAATAATTTCCTTTTGAAATTTTTCTTAGAGACATCCTTTCCTTTTTATTTCTTATAATGATTTTCTTTATATGAACATTTGTATGCATAGTGACCTACTCTTTCACAAGAAAAAAATTTAAAGGGAAGTTTACCTTTGAACTTACTAGTTCCTACTTGAAATTTCATTACAAAGTTCACCTCTTCTTCATCTGAGATGTATCTGGTATCTTTAGGTTTGTCCTTTTGTTTTCCTTATGTAACCTTGAAGGAAACTTCTCTCATTTCTGACGTATCCCCTTTTGTTCTCATTTCATAGGCTATCAATATCCCATGGAGGTGTTGTAAAGATAACTATTTCACGCCCTGCAATTCTTCAATGGTTGAAACTTTTGCATTAAACTTATGGGTTACCAATCTCAATATATTTTAAAATATTGTAACATCTTCAATCTTATCACCGAGTCCTCTCATTGTGTTAACAAGCTCATATACTCTAAGGAAAAATTTTGCAATGCTTTCATCATCATGGATTATAAGTGACTCATACGAAATTCTATATGATTGAAGTTTGGCACTTTTTACCTTAGTGTCACCTTCATATATGTGAAAAATCTTATCCCATATTTCTTTTGTGGTGTTCAACTACATGGCTTTCACGAACTTAGATTCTTCTAATCCTCCCAAGATAACATTTATTGCCTTTGCATTGTTCTCATACTCCTTGTTTCCTTCATTATCTGTGGGAATAGATCTTGGATATTGATAGCCACCTTCAATAACTGGCCATACATAAGCTCCTAGTGACTAAAAATATGATCTCATTATGATCTTCCAAAACATAAACAAAAGTGGTTTGGTAGAAAAAAGTCCACCTTTACTACTCTTCTTGCTAGACCTCCCTTCAAGCGATCAAGATCCTTCTGAGGGACCCGCTCAAATATCAATTGTTAGGAAAATACTCGGGGGTGGGGGGGGGGGGTGGAGAGGAGGGTGAATCAATATTTTTATTTCACTTAATCTTTAATTCCAATTTCAGAGAAGTGTATGTTACTGCTATTCAGAGAACTCACATGTGTACACGCATCCAGTGAATGAAAGTTGATTACGTGCAAATTACCTTTTTTTCATAATTTTATTTAGTTGTTTAACTTAACCATTGCATCATTAATTCATTAGCCATTCATTATGTAGTAACAATGAGCAATAAAGAATAGATAAAATATAATATATAAAGAACACATCAGCACATAAGGACACCAATGTGGGAGAAAACCACTATTGTTGTCATCTCTGTCTTCTTCTTTTATTATAAGAAAAATATTCTTAAAATTTTTTACCGGCAAAAACTCTTTCCAACACGCAAGCTCCTACTTGTAGGAGGCTACAACCTCCACTCATTATCCAACATCCACTGGAAGGGATCTACTACCCCCAATCAAGTTTACAACTACCACTAGAAGGAAGCTTCGACTCCCTCACTAAAGGCTCCAAACCTCAACACCTTTTTGGACCACGTTTCATAATTTTCACACTTGATCCACCTGTATCAATCAACCATCAAAACATGCAGGCAAGCTTTCATCAAATTTTCAAATTGGACCCACACCTAACAATAAGATCAAATATTGAATACCAATCTCTGAAACCAAACACTAGATCATCGGATACTAATCAAATAAACATTCTCACCAAATACCAAAATACCAATCAACCCTCTACAACCATATCACTAATCAACCTAAACACTAATAACCAATCTCAAATCATCAATAACTACTATTCAGATAAAAAGCATCCTGACCAAGAAATCCTTGACAATCAACAACAAATAATAAAAATCACTATAAAACCTAGTTAAATATATACATGATTTTCATTAAAGGGATATACATATATACGCACTTCCTGTGCATAAAACATCATACATATCTCAAAGCATAATTTTCACCAGTCCTTGATAGAAAAACATGTATCATTGAAGCTTCATTAAGCTCTGTCAATCATTAATCAATAACAGTAAATCCCATATTGATATAAAAATAACAACATTCGTTAAACAATAACGACTTAGAAAATATACACAAATATTCAGAAGGATATCTGCATACGTATGCGACATTCAAGAATACGACCTACATACAAATCTCAACACATTAATCAATAAACACATCAAACCCTCTCTGAAATCACAATCTTTGTCCTGCATGCAAACTCTGTCATAATCAAATATTTCTACACATACATTCAAATCATAGTTCTACTGTAACCACATATCTTGAATTGTTAGAAACTTAAACATTTTCCCATAACTACACCTGTAATAAACAAATAAATCAAGCATACTTTCATATTTCTCAAATATGAGCATTCTCCTTGCTCCCTGGTGACCTGTTCCAGATCAGATCACACATGAATAATCCATCCAAATTCACACTGAACTCGTTGATCTCATTTTCCTTTTATAGTTGTTTTCCTTGCCAATACCACAGGGAAACCACTTTTGTTTGTTAGTAATTTTTTGACGAGATCAAATATATTTTGTCATCACAAAACTATGGAATATTACATTACCATAGGAAAATCTCATGGTTTTCTATTTTCCATGGTGAGGATTGTGTATGCAAATTTTGTTCATAGAACCTCCATATGTACGTGGTTTTTCTTTACAAAGGTCATGTATAATTTTCCAACATCACATTTTCATATTTTCTCAAATTAAACCCATGAAAAGGATGTCAATACACTTCACTTGAAATACTTGTACTAATAGGCATGTCATCTGCAACAATTATATAATGATTAAGGACAACACATCATATTATAACCATGTTGAGATCAAGAACATATTTGACATGCATGTTGCCATCAAGTACAACATATTAACCATAATGGCAACACTTTTCTCTCCATATTCACGCATGTATTCACCATTTTAGACCTCAATATTTTCTCTAAAATGCTACAAGAGAAGGCACTCTAAGCATACATGTGGTATGAGAAAAAGAAGGCACTCAAGGCAAAGAATATAAATTTGAAGGTAAAAATACTTATGAAGAAACCAAAAGAAGAAGGGAAAACATCCTAGCCACCCAAGGATAATGTAGACCTCCTTTTGCAAGCATCTAAGAAAAAATGAAGCAATTTTTGAGAAATACGAGGACATACTTCATCATGAACTTGGGGGGATGCCAATCCTCCTTTTGGCTAAGAATATTGCTATGGTTTTTTTCCTTCATTTTCTTTAAACAAACTTATTTTCATAATTTATGATAATATTCTCTTACATTTTTCCCATAAAATGCTTCCTTAAGTTATTTTTATTAAATTTTGACTTTTCAAATTTATTGAAAATAAGTGCATTGTGAAATGTAAATAACAATTTCTAAGAGAATTCACAATTCATCATTTGTTGTTATGTTTCCAGGAAAACTGGAAGAAAATGAAGGCATGGGTTTATCTTATAGGTATCTTGAGATGGCCAAACACTTATTTTCTCGAGCCAAATCTGTTTGGGAATGCTTGATCAATGTGGCCAGATGGATTGCTAAAACATACAACAAAATGCCCAAAACACCCATATTTGTGTTTTGAGGATTATATCCTTGATATGAGTGGTTAGAAAAGATATTAGGATCATATCTAAGTATTAAAATAGCCAAAAATCAATTCTGAGCTTATTTTGTGTGTATTTTACTAGAAATTTGCTTATAAAAACATGAAACTAGACTTGCCAAAGTATGTGTTGTATTTATATTTTGATTAAAAAATATGATTTTGACCTATGGGATTAGAATCGAGTTTCAAACCTATTGATGTTTATTTTTATCAAGTAATGAAGTGGTGTTAAAGCTTTATCTCTTGATTTCAATTTCGTGTGCTTGCTTAAGCCACGAAGGCCCCCCATAACTCAAGTTAGTGCAACATGTATTTGGTGTACGAATAATTGGTAAATACTTTTTATTTATTGTTGATTTCCTTCATATATTCTTGTCTATATCTCTTACTCATTCTTTTGTACATTCAAGATTCAATCATGTTACAAACTAGCTCGTTTGATAGTATAAAGTGTTGGAAAATGTAACTGGTTTCGATCTTAATTGAAAATATACTCAAATAATTATGTATATCTTATGTTACAAGAAATGGAGAAATGAAAAATATTATTTTAAGCATGGGTTTCATGCTCCATTTTAAAGGTCATCTAGGTCAAGCATGTTCTTCATGCTTCTAGGGTTTGTCATATTTTTCTTGAATCAAAAGCGTATTTATCACTTGTATACGACCATATTGGGAAAGTTGTAACATGTAAAATAAAATAATTTTGAGTCTAGAAAGTCTTATGAGCCTCCATGCACAATTCGACCTTGGCAATGACAAGTCAACCTAAAGAAGGGTATTAAACCTGATGAAAATCCTATAAATAGAAGAAGACTCGATCTCATTTAGTCACCAATTCGATATCTCAAGAATAAGTTTGATCTAAAGCTAAGAACATCAAGAAATATAGAGTGAAGGTCAAGGAATCAAGGAGAAATCAAGAAGAAGAACATAAATATGTTTTTGGGCCATTTTTTTCTCACACATGTGAATAAGCTATGGTTTTTGTGACTACTGTAAGGCCAAATATTGCAATTCGAAGTTGGGGATTGCAGTTGAAGTTGGGACTTGGGAGCTGGTTGAAGAAGGATTGATCCTTATTGACTTGGTTGATATTTGGCCTGATTGGGAGGGCTTCTTGGAGGGATGATTTGGTGCTTGGAGGAATTGGTAAAGGGTTTTGGGTATTTTTTTTCTCATTTGAAGCATGTTCTATGAGAAGAGCAGAGCTTTTTTTTTTGGGTTTTCCCCTTGGAGGGGTTTTTCCCTAGCTTGGAGCCTAATACTTTTGCCCATTGTATTTAATGTTTTTGCACTTGATAGTTTTTTGATGAAAATATTTAATAAAGAAATAAAATAAAATAAATAAAGTTCACAAGCAATTATTAAAGTTGAGGAGAATATGAACTAATAGCTTCTCTACGACATTCTCCAACATGGTATCAGAGCTAAGGAAAACAAGAGAAGGCAACTAGAAGATCATCATGAAGGGTTTACTTGTCAAAACATAATCATTTTCTAAGGACACAAGGACGATAAATAAGAATAAGACCTCATCATATTAGACAGATCAAGTTCTCATTGAAGGAAGGAAGGGCACTACTTTCAGCTCTCATCAAAGAAATGCTTAAGGAAGAAGATTACAAGCTCTCGTTGAAGGCTCTTTAGATAACTCCATAATATTGAAGGAAGGTTGCATTAATCTTAAATATTTATCTCTCTTGAAAGGTCATCAGTTTGAAGGATCTTTGGTATACATCTTTGAAGGAAATAAATAATCAAATAATATTGGAATCATCATTCTCTCTTTGAAGCTGTTTGAAGACACCATTGTTGAAGGCATCCTAGAATTCACCATTCTAGGGAATCTTTGAATTCTCCTTGAAGGTCTTGAAAACATCAATATAGTTGGACACCACATCAAAAGGGAGAACCCTTGGTTGACAAGTAAGTGTTATATTGTCTTCTATGTCTCAATATACATATCACATGGCTACATTTTGCAAGGAAATAAATAAGCTCATTCGGTCAAAAAACATCCTAGCATGGAAGAAGAGGATTGAATTTTCACCCACAAAAAATGGAGTCATGGAATATGTCCTTGGTGAAGTAGCTGAACCAAATAAGGAGAAGACTCAAGGGTTACAAAAATACAAGGGAGAAGTGAGGTCACGAAGGATTATTGTTGAATCCATTAAAGATCATCTTGTTCCATTTCTTGCTAATTTGAAAACATCCAAGAATATGTATGATAAGTTGGTAAAGTTATACTCTATAAGTACACCAAGTCAAAATATTTCGTTGATAAACCAACTATATATAATAAGGAAGTCAAAAAATGAAGACATGGCCAGTTATCTCATGAATATTTTACAAATAAGGGATGAATTGCAAGGGATTTGGGAAACCGTTTCCGACTCTGAAATGACAATTTGTGTATTAAATGCTTTTCCACCTAATTGGAGTATTTTTGCACCTAGTATCTACTCTAAGAAGGATACTACACCATTTGATGAGTTATGGGCTCAATGTATCTTGGAAGAATCCAGGATCAAGGAAAAGGACGAAAATGAATAAAATGAAAGGTATGAAGCCTTTATTGCAAGATCCAATAATTTGAAGAAAGGAAAGTTCGGAAAGTCCAAAAGAAAGACATATATGTTCAATATTCAATGCTTTGGATGCAATGAGTATGGACAATTCAAGAGGGATTTTCCAAACAAGTATAACAAAAAAATAAAGGAAAAAAGTGAAGCTCACATAACTTAGGAAAAGGGAGAACCTAAGAAGAAGCTGAAAGGAGAGTATCTCAAAGATCTCTACTACTAAAGAAAGTCTCATATCTGTCAATTTATTTATGTAATTTGTCTTTATTTTTAAGTAGAAAGTTGAGTAGCATGCATAATTTCATTCTCTAGAAGGGTCTTGTTTTGTAAAAACACGACATCATAGAAATAAGCATGTGATAGAAGAAGAATGAAAGTCTACTTGATTAAGTTGCTTTACAAAGTGATCTAGTTGTCAAAAAATGAGAAACTTGGGACCATATTGCATATTATTGTTCATCCAACCATTTTTCTAACATCAGATTAGGGGTAGTCATTTTGAAAAGATGGATAATCAAGATCCTATAAGAACCATGATATTGGAAGGTTCTTGGAAATATCATTGTGAAATGACCAATATATATTCCATCTAGTATGGAAACAATACCTCTAAAGGATGACTGAATGTAGATGGTCAAATTATAGTGTGAAGGGAATAATGAAAGTCTTTTACTTCTAGGAAAAGAAACCTACATTTGAAAAGTACAAGAAGCAAAATTTTTCAAGAAATGATGGCTATATGATTGTATGGAAGCAAGGGAATGCATATTTTAGGGCAAGGTTCATATCTACAAGAATATTGTAGAGAGATTTGGATATAAAAGTGTGCTCAGTAAGTCTTTCGTATGGCTGCAGATGATTGAAAGAATAAATTTGACATGCTTTGGAATGGATGGAGATCAAGACTCTCTTAGAAGATTGCATTACATAATAACAATGTTCATAAACATCAAGTATAGTCTCTGTCGGGCATAATAAACAACCTACCATTTAATTGTCAATCTAAGAGTTTGTAAAATTTGAGGCATACTGCTAGAGATGCCGGAGAGAGACACTAATAATATACAAATTTAATTCTAGTCTAACTTGCGCATTAATTTATTTATAGATTCCTAAAAAAAATAATTAATTCAAATCCTACACTCAAATGAAACTTGAGAAAACTTAAACACAAATCCTGATAGCTAAAAACAAACCTTAATCTAACATTTGGAAACAAAAAGACAATCCTGCATTGTTAGAAATATCAATATAAACTATAACTATTGGAAGGCACAATCCTAGTTAATCAACAAACAAATTTTGGCAAGAGAGCAACCCTAATTATAAGCAGAAATAGGAGTAAACCTTAGCTACTGTTTAACTTGAAACCAAACAATGTCTACCAATTAAGATTGAGCAACGTAAAAAGGAAAACTATCTTATTAAGAAAATGATGAAAGGAATTTAAATTCAATACCATTCCAAACCATTCTTCATGCAAAGAAGATTAAGAAAGAGAAACACACAACTCCCATAATAAATTTGCACTAATTCTACCTAATATGTCTCTTTGTAACAAAATCCTTTAAAAAAATTAAAACCTGATTCAATGAAAGCATCATAAAACTTCAACAAATAATTTTACTTTGTAAACAAATATGTGAATGAAATTGATCTAATCTAATTGCTCTCACCTTCTTTCTCACTTGGTAATCTTAAATAATAAAAAAATGTTGCTTTGGAAAATGACTATCTAGAAATTTGATGGTAGCTACAATGTAGGGGAAACATTGTTGATATCAAACTTGATGTAGTTGTCCTTTATTAACCAATGGTTATTTTCATACAACCATCACTGTTACAAATGGATAATGACAAGAATATGCGATCTTCGTTGTTTGAATAAGCATGCGATGAACATGTAAGTGTGACCAATTAGACAAGTGAACAAAGTCATATCATATTCCATGTATTTGTGGATTGCTTTCAAGTTTATGATAAGATTCGTTGGACACCTTAACTTTGAGATAAAGGAAGATCCAAATGAATCTTCATATATGTTGAGAGGTTACAATCGAAACCTAGGGAGACAGGGTAAGCTAATTCAGAAAATGCGTGGAAGAGAAATACCCTACATACCTATGAATCTGGGTATGCACGATCCACAAAATGGAAATTCAATCTAGCATTCATTGTAAACAAATCATTTTTACTTACAAGAACAATTTATCCAACATTGCATTCAAATCAAGGAAATAAAAGGACATTGATTTTAAAAAGGAGACTGACAAAAAATAAGGTGTTATGATATGATCTTACACACACCATTCATGCAGTAAATGAAAAATTAAATGCACTCGCTCATCAAATCAAAATTTACCCTAATATTAAACAACATAGAGTGGTCTTGAGTTGGTATGGTGGCCAACTTAGCCAGCTCGCACCCTTCTGCCAATGATCTGGATCACAACATAATTGTAAAAATGAAATGTATAACAAAATTAAGCAGAACTCGACATGAAATCGATTTGATTAACCATGAAAGCTCAGTATTTACATGGTACAAGAAAAGACCAGACTCCAACAACTAGAGAGGGGTGATCCCAAAATCAACTATACTAGTATGGGGTTACATTGGAACTGACACCCCCCCATGCACAAGTCAATCGTTTCATTTATATAATATTGATTACAACATTGTGTTATAACAAATTGAAGAGACATCGACTATTTTAGTGTGGATCACAACAGTTCAGTTTGGTAAAATTACAAATAATTTCTTGGAGATCTAGTACGAGGAAATTTTAGAGAACAATTCCTTCTTTTATGAGTATAAGTTGACTGAAAAATCTCAGTTTGAATAGAACAACCATATCTTCTTTGACTTGCTAGCTAGCCACCTTAATCACCATCCTATGCATCGAATTTCCATCTAAGTAAAGTCCTCATGGAATAACCAACGATATTTCGATTAGTGCAGGTAGTCTACAAATGAACTGGTGGAGGAACAGGTCATAAATTGATGCACTTTGAAAATCAATTATAAATTCATGTATGTGTTTGACCAAGCTTTAGACCTCCAATAGCAACAATCTTGACCAATGTAGGTAGCCTATAACTTATAATGAACTGGTGTAGGAATCCCATAGAGTACATGAACTTGATGCATGGTGTAGGAACCTAATTTGTAGTATAGGGAGGTGAGTGCAAGATCAAGGCTAGTTGGCATATGCGTAAGAAGGTAATTGACCATGTTTAAACCTACAAACAAAAAAACCATCATTGGTATTAGCTTAAATGTACAATCTTGTTAAAACAAGAGAGATGTGATAAATAATAAACATTTAGTTTATCCTCTCCAAGAATGCACAAAATAACGAAAATAACCATACAAACTAAACAGAATCATGGGGGGTTTTTGAATAAAAAGTGATATAAAGTGAGAAAAAATAGAGTCCTAACATCTCCCCATGTCAATAATTTTGCATGTCCCCATGCAAGAGAATCAAATTTTGTATTGTCGCTCCCTTACAAAAAATAAGATTGCAATATCCTTGCAAAAATTTCCTGCTAGATATGATTGTTCTGAAAATGGAAGTACATGTTGGCTTATTTCGTGATGGATTCTTCATTCATTAAGACTGATTCCAAGAAATTATGATACCAAGGCTGCTATAAAAATGCTAAACTCCAAGGATAATGTCATAATGAAATATCTAACCATCAAAATTTACACAAAGAGTCTGAAGAGAAGCCTTAGTCAGAAGTTTTTCTCCTCAATATCCCCATGAAAAATAAAAGTGAAAAAATTTTAAAGCCATGGCATTAAACATATATGGGAATATGGAAGAATAAAGATAAAAAAGTAATACCTTCCTAGGGTGACCATCTTACCGTTATCCACCATATAGTTGAAGATCCTTTTTTCGGGCAAAGTGAATCACTTGCACTAAGAGTCCCACATCCATGAAAACCTTTATATTTCTGAAAAATAGAATTTCAAAGAACATTAATGAAAGGATATTGATGCCACTATCAGAGAGATATGATAATGAGTTCTGGGAAAGACAAAAAAAACAAGGTAAATGATAGTTTAATATTAAATTTAATATCATAGGCATGGCCCTGCTGCCAGCAGGCATCCATAGCTTCGACATGGGTTCCTTTTAACCCAATCAAATGCATGTGTCCCATCTATTATATATATATTAAGAGTCATGTAAAAGTATTTACATTGATTTAGGAATGAATTGAATACCACTTTCCAGGCTTGGTAACTAGCTAACAATAATTCCATTCACAAGAGCTAACAAAAATGAACAAGTTGACACGTGATGAGACCTCTTGTCCTTCAATTTTTCAACTTAAAGCCATTACCTTAGCTTGGTGACCAATAGTGGTAATTCCGTTCTCATTAGGACCGATGATCATGGTAGGTCGGCTCGTAATGAGACCTCCTATCCCTCAATTAATCCTTTTTAAAATTAACTCTGATTATGATTAACCTCATATAGGTGACTTAATAGTGGGGAGGTAAATATGCTCCTTAAGAGCATGGGATGGAGTGAATTTTTTTTAATGAATAATATTTACTGGTTGGTCCTTCTACCCCAAAGAATCATTTTAAAGAAGGCATATCAGATAATGACCAAAATATTCCTCAAGTTAGTCATGCTATGGTTTGTATGAGAGCTCATTAGGGTTTTACAAGAGTGGTCCGTCATAAGAGGATTTTCATTAATATCGTCGAAGAGACTTGAAAAGGTTTCATGGATGATAGTATGTTAGAATGAATAGGCTAGAAGTAGGTTTTTAAGTTTATTAATAGAAATTATTAAACATAATAACGATCTCCCTAACTGACCCAGTGAATAATCTCGACCAATAATCAAAGTCACTTTATAAAATATGAAGCATTAAGAGTGAATTTCTTTTGACAAGTCTTACCACAAGAGTGCATAATGACAAAAAAGTCATTAGTTTTTCCTTAGGAATTGCATTTTCAAGAGTGCTTCTATACAATTTTGTTTTAGATGGAATTTTTATTCATTTCTCTTATACTACCCTATCCTAATTTAACGAGAGGAAGGTATCGTTCAAGTTTAGGAGTACTTCCAGTGTAGCCATTTGCATAAAATAATGATAAATATACTCACACTCAGTTTTAAATAATAAACTTCAACACATACTAGAGTATGAGAAATCAATTTCTTTATTAGATATGGTACGAATAGTTTTCAAATGATGATGAAAAGAGGTGTACAAACAATTGCTTGCAACCATGCTCTAATGGAGTCCACGTATTCACGATTCTCCAACTCATGCAAGCCTTCTACAATTCGATAATCACTCTCTTGGAGGCATAAGGAATTGGGTGAAATATAAAAGAAAAATCCCTCAAGTTTGAGCTCAAATATTTTCTTTTCAAAGTGACAAGAACGGTTAAGGGAAATTTTAGGGCTTTGAGCTTCAACAACAGTTTCAGAACAGGTTCTAATCAAAGATTGATCCTCTAATGGTATTTGAATTAGATATTCCTAGGGTGAATGTTGTGTAGTGATATGAAATGTTTCCAAACTCACCCATTCCCCCAACGTCAAAGATATATAATTTCATCCAGTAGGGGAATCAATAGGAATAATGGGTCTTTTAAATTGTTGTGCAACCTGCTGGTTTATATTAGGGTTTGGGCTATGGTTTGGGCTAAGGTTTTGGTTAAGGCTTGGACTAGGATTTGTATTTATATTATGATACGGGTTAGGATTTGGACTAGGGTTAGGTCTAGGGTTTGAACTAGGTTTAGGGTATGGATTAGGGCTAGGTCTAGGGTTTGGATTAATGTAGGGATTAGGGTTTGGATTAATGTATTGACTAGGGTTTGGATGAGGGATAGGGTATGAAGTAGGATAAGGGATAAGATATGGATTAGGGTGTGGAATAGGGTTAGGTCTAGGAAATGGATTAGGGTTAGGGTTAAATAAAGGTTGCGCAGGTAACTGGGACCATGAAGGATGATAACTTGATGGTGCATTGAGTGGAAATTGTGGTTCTTGTTGATGCTCAAGTGATTGAATTTTCATGGGAGACTACCCTAGATAGAAGGATCCAAACCATACTTTAGGCCATGGGGATATCTGGGTCGAGTCTGAGGTCCAGGGAGAGGGCCACTACAACAAAAGGTAGGATATTTAGTTGGAGTAGAACAACATGTTTCCCACGAATCTGCAGGATTACAACCATGTTGAGGAACCCGCTTAGGTTAATAAGCATTAATCCAAATATTGAATGATGATGAGTTTTGAGTTATACTTGGCGATTGATTCAATTCCTTACTTGATTTTCTGAGTACCTTTAGTAACATTGGAGATTCCAGAGAGAGCCCTTAGCAATCTACAAATTGAATTCTAGTCTAACTTGCACATTAATTTATTTATAGATTCCTACTAACAATAATTAATTCAAATCATACACTCAAACATAACTTGACAAAACTTAAACACCAATCTTGATAGATTAAAGAAAACCTTAATCTAACATTTGGAAAGAAAAAGACAAACTTGCATTATTAGAAATAGCAAAAAAAACGCTAACTATTGGAAGGAACAACCCTAATTAATCAACAAACAAATTCTGGCAAGAGAGAAACCCTAATTATATGCAAAATAGGGGTAAACCTTAACTACTATTTAACTAGAAACTAAGCAATTCCTACCAATTCAGATTGAGCAACAGAAAAAGGAAAAATATATTACTGAGTAAATAACGAAAGGAATTCAAGACCAATCCAAACCATTCTTCATGCAAAGAATATTAAGAAATAGAAACAAAAAACTCTCATAACAAATCTACACTAATTCTGCCTAATCTGTCTATGTGTAACAAAATCCTCTTGAAAAATTAAAACCCAGTTCACTGAAAGCATCATCAAACCTCAAAAAATACTTTAATGTGTAAACAAATTTGCGAATGAAATTGATCTAATATAAATTCTCTCACCTTCTTTTTCACTCTTTAGTCTTAAATAAACAAAAATATTGCTTTGGAAAATGACTATCCAGAAGTTTGATGGTAACTACAATGTAGGCGAAACACTTTTGATCTCAAATCTGATGTAGTTGTCCTTTATTAACCAATGCTTATTTTAATACAACCATCAGAATTACAAATGGATAATGACAAGAATATTTGATCTCTATTATTCGAATAAGCATGCTATGAATAGGTAAGTGTGACCCACTGGACAAGTGAAGAAACTCATATCGTATTCCATTTATTTGTGGATCGATTTCAAGTTTATGATAACATTCGATGGACACCTTAAGTTCCAGATCAAGGAAGACCCAAAATAATTTGCATATATTTTGAGAGGTTACAATCGAAACCTAGGGACATAGGGTAAGCCAATTCATATAGTGTGTGGAAGAGAAATACCTTGCATACATATGAATATGAGTATGCATAATCCCAAAAAATGGAAATCCAATCTAGCATTCATTGTAAACAAATCATTTTTACTTACAAGAAAAATTTATCCAGCATCACATTCTAAGTAATTGAATAAAAGGACATATATTTTAAAAAGAAATAGTCTGACAAAAAATAAGGTATTATGATATGATCTTACACACACCATTCACATATTAATTGAAAAATTGAACACACTCATTCAGCAAATCGAAATTTACCCTAATCTTAAACAACTCAGATTGGTGTTGTGCTAGTCTAGCAGCCAACCTAGCCAGCTAGCACCCTCTGTCAATGATTTGGATCACAACAGAATTATAAATGTGAAATGTATGATAAAATTAAGTAGAACCTGACATGAAATCACTTTGATTAATCTTGAAGGCTCAGTCTTTAGACGGTATAGGAAAATATTAGACTCTAACAACTAGAGAGGGGCGATCCCCAAATCAACTATACTAGAATGGCGTTATATTGGAACTGACCTCCTCCCACGCACAAGACCATCGATCCATTTATATAATTTTGATTACAACATTGTGTTATAATTTCTCAAACAAGCATCACCTATTTCAGTATGGATCACAACAGTTTGATTTGATAAAATTACAAATAATTTCCTAGAGATCTAGTACAAGGAAATTTTAGAGAACAATTCCTTCTTTTATGAGTATAAGTTGACTATAAAATTTCGGTTTGAATAGAACAATCAGATACCCTTTGAATTTTCAGCTGGCCACCTTAATCACCATCCTATGCATCGACTTTCTAGCTAATTAAAGTCCTTGTGGCATAACTAACAATCTTTCTATTAGTGTAGGTAGTATACAAGTGAATTGGTGTAGGAACAAGTCATAAATTGATGCACTTTGGAAACCAATTATAAATTCATGTATATATTTGACCAATTTTTAGAACTCCATTAGCAACAATCTTAACTAGCACATGGAGCCTATAACTTATAATGAACTGGTGCAATATTCCCATAGAGTACAAGAACTCGATGCGTGGTGTAGGAACCTAATTCGTAGTATAGGGAGGTGAGTTTAGGATCAAGGCCAATTGGCATATGCGTAAGAAGGTAAGTGACCATGTTTAAACTTGAAAACTCAAAAACCATCATTAATAATTTCTTAAATGTCAAATATTGTTAAAACAAGGGATATCTGCTAAATAATAAATATTTACTTTAAAGTCTCCAAGAATGCACAAAATGACAATAATAACCATACAAACTAAACAAAAGCATGAGGGGTTTCTGAATAAAAAGTGATATAAAGTGAGACAAAATAGATGCCTAATAGTCTCTGGAAGAAATAAATGGATTTAACAATGACAACTCCAAGGAAGATATAGTAGATCGGTAATCAAGTTTGATCCATCAGAACTCTGATTAAAATGAATGCACGGAAAAAGATTCTTACACGATATGGAGATGAATCATGCGAAATAATGTTGATCTCAAAAGGACTCAGGTAAACAAATACTTTGATGAAAGGGCCATCATGACAAAGTAAAAAACTTTGTTATTGGTTATCTAGTTAACATACTACTTTGCTACTTGGAAAAATATTGCAAGAATACATAATGACAGTTGAGGCAAGTTCAACTATTGGTGCTGAACTCGATTCAAAGAATATATGGATTGAGTGAGTCCTAGAAGGATCATATGATAAATATTTTTGCATCATATTGGGATGAAGAGGTAGAAGTATAGAAATATAACCCGATCACTTTCATGTTTATAGGGAACAATGGTAGGCTCAATATAGTGCATTTATTGATGAGGATTAGAGGAAAGTGATGTGTAAGATTGATGGCCTGAATCCTGTCACAATATTGAAGGAAAAGACGGCTCTACAACATCCAGGAGGAAAGGAAGCTCAATATTAAGAGATAGAAAAGAAATAAGGAGCCATGCAACTATCCCCATAATGAAATAGTAGCTGATACAGTTATGGAAACAAGCTAGATAGCTTGTGGTTATGACTTCCCATTTGAAAAAAAGTGAAATAATCTCCTCCATACTTTAGAGGGAGTATGAAGTCCCCTCAATATTTGTGAAGGAGAAATGATCTATTCCCTAAATAAGGTGGGAATAGGTATCTTATCTTTGGTTGAGAGGGAGTGATGATAAACATCGCATTTGTATTCTCTTCTTCAGGTGTCATGCACTAGGCCAGGACTAAAATGTGTACGTCTAAGTGAAGACCATGAAGAGAGAATGGTCGTATGTGGATTGAATAAGAATTTATGATTTCCACGACGATAGAAAATCCAAGATAGGAAGTGAATTGACACTCTTTGAGGATTTGAGATGTATCCACGACAAGAGTGTTCAAAGAGGAATTATAGTATTTGAGTATTGGTGTTAGGTCCCTATACTACTAGTGTAACTCCTTATTGTTATTTGTGCAACCCCATTATTGAATTATTGTGCCCATATAGTTCCCATGTTATTATTATTGTGCCCCATAGAAGCCCACTATTGTTATTGTTGTTTCCCGACAATATTATTATTATGTAGGCTCTGATTGTATTAGGACCCCTTAGAATCCTATATATAGAAAGGAGGTCTTGTCATTTGTATCATCCAAGAATTGTTCATTTATGTAATGTAAAGGAGGTTTCCCCCTTGAAGAGGCTGATTTTGAAGTAGTTTATCTATCTTTCTTCTATTTTGTGTGCTAGTTGCATAACAATTGGGAATCCAAGATAAGAATAGTCCTAAAAGGACATACCTAGTGAACATTCAGATGGGGTACGCACCTTGTAGAGGTAGTGTGGTATCTCACATAAAACCTCCCAATGTTATGCTCTTGTATAAGAAAGAGATTATCAAGTTAAGGCCTTACTATGTTGAAAATATTGGTCATGATTTTGATGCTTAAAGATGACTTACCAATCCGACTCTTCTTGTAAGAACTCTTTAGCTTGATAATATCCTTGTATCGAGCATATAATTATGAATACCTCCCTAGTTAAGAGGAAGTGTTGGAAATGTAACTAGTTTTCGTGTTCATAATTGAAAATATACTCAAATCATTATGTATATCTTATGCTACAAGAAAAGAAAGAAAGAAAAATATTATTTTAAGCATGGGTTTCATGCTCCATTTTAATGGTCATCTAGGTCAAGCATGTTCTTCATGCTTCTAGGGTTTGTCATATTTGTCTTAAGTGAAAAGAGTCTTTATCATTTGTGTAAGATCCTATTGAGAAAGTTGTAACATGTAAAATAAAATTATTTTGGGTCGCGAAAGTCCTATGAGCCTCCAAGCACAAGTTGGCCCTAGCAGTGACAAGTATTACTAAAGAAGAGTACGTGACCTCATGAAAAACATATAAATAGAAGTAGATTTGATCTCATTTAGTCACAAATTCAATATCTCAAGAATAAGTTTCATATGAAGCTAAGAACATCAGGAAATATAGAACGAAGGTCAAGGAAGAAAGGATAAAACAAGAACAAGAAGAAAAATATGTTTTTGGTCCTTTTTTCTCTCCCATGTGCAAAGAATCTAGGGTTTCTGTAGCTACTACAGGGACAAAGATTGCAGGTTGAAGTTGGGGTTCGAAGCTAAAGATGGAAGCTGGTTGAAGAAGTATTGACTCTTGTTGACTTGGTTGATATTTGACCTAATTGATAGGGATTATTGGAGGGATGACTTGGTGCTTGGAGGAGGACTTGGTCTTGGGTTTGGGGTCTTGGTTCTCTCATTTGAAGCAGATTCTATAAGAAGATAAGATATTTTTTAATGGGTTTTCCCCTTGGAGGGGTTTTTACTTGGCTTGGAGCCTAATGCTTGTGTCCATTATCTTTATTATTTTTTCACTTGATAGTTATTTGATGAAAATATCTAATAAAGAAATATAAGAAGACAAATAAAGTTAACAAGCAATTATTCAAGATATGGAGAATTTGAACTAATAGCTACCCTACTCCATTCTCCAACATAAAGAAAGGCTTGGTAGCTAGTTTCTAATTTTTTGTTTGCATATGATTCTATTTCTTATTTAGTGGCTGTAATATTTGTTTCTTGAGGCTTCTAATAATTTCCCAACATAATTTTGATCCATTGATCACTTGATAGAGTATTTAGAAGAGTAGTCTTAAGTTATATAGTCTTGGAAGAGTAGCTATACTTGTCTAGATTTGTCCTAATGAAAGGCATCACTTGTTGTAGTTATATGTATTTAAGAATCATATGTTAAGTAATTAGAGGATTTTTTAAATATTTTATTCATTAACTAATAAATATTTAATAGATATTCATACTAGTTCTTAAGTACAAGTTACTAGTAACTAGTTATATTAATTACTAGTTTCTAGTACCTAGGTATTTATGTTTTAAATATAAATTAGATATCATATTATATTGATTAAGCAATCTTAGATTAAATTAATCATATTTTGATATAATTCAAGTATTATTATCTTAAATAATAATTTTTTTTTTGGTGTTGGATTTTATGTGTGTTACAATGTTGCATATGTGTTGGCATTTATGTTAACGTGGTTGCTTGGGTTGGAAGTGAGTTGGTTATGCATGAGTATGTATGGTTGGAGGTGGGTTGTGTATGAATGATGTGTAGATGGTCCTTGCCATGTCTACTAGATTGGAATAGCTTGGATATGTGATGATATTCTTGATCATGTTGTTGCATACATGTATTGTTGGCTGCTACAAGAGTTAGAGTTGAGGATCCTTGTTGATTAGGTCTCTCATGTTAATGATGTTATACATTGGGTTCAGAGAGGATATAAGAGTGTCAGGGAATGCTTGAGAAGGTTGTAGATGTGTTGGACAATGTTTGAAATGTTCTGGAGATGCATACTGATGGCATAATTGTTGTGGAGAACTTTGATGGCCCAAATGCTAGTATGGTTGTTGGTTAACATCCAAGTCAACCTAGTTTGAATGATGATGATGATAGTGATGTGGTAGCAACTTGGTGAAGTGTTCCAGAGATTTCAGTGACTTCTGGAGGCCCTACAAAGGCTTTTCAAGATTTAGAATAAGTTTGGTCATGTTTTGAGCCGAGGAAAGATCACTTTAACCATCCTCTTCCCCAGCTGCATGGGTGATGGGTCATTAGAGTGATTGAAGCTATGCAGTCGCTAGGAGAAATGCCTGTGGGAGTGACCAAATAGATCTAGTCGAATTTATCTTATGTTGTACGTGTCACTGAGCCTTTTCACAAGATTTTCTCTGCATTCCTTACACAACTCAAATAATTTTGGTATTGTGGCGAAGCTTATGATCATAACTTTTCGACATATGGTTGAAAAAGGTAATAGAGCCTGTACAAGTTGATTAAATGGAAGATATCAAAAAGGTTATTAGAGTAAGTAGTTTGATTTGGTCAAGAAGCCCATCTCAACCAAATTTGAAGCATGTGAAAAGAATTGTTGGGTGCTCCATAATCTGTAGAATTTATTGAGTTAATCATCACATAAAAATGATAAATAGAAGAAGGCTTTGAGTCTATTTGGTTTGTTTTCTAGAGAGTGTGAGAGTATGCCCTTGTGAAGACATTTTGAGTGAGTAGAAATTACAACAACTACTCACAAAGTATTGCAGATATATATCAGAGTTACGTATGTAGAATTCAGAGAATAATTTGAGAAGAAAATTCAAATTTTATGTGTTGCAATGTGGAGAGGAATTAGTAGCTTATGGTGTGTCAGAGAGTAGAGATTGTTTTGAGTAGAAGAGAATAAGTAACCCCCTATGCTAAATTTTTTTGATTCATATTTTTTCTTGCAGAATGATGGTGTTGTTGGGTTGCTCATGTTGACCGAATTGAGAACCCAATATGAAATATTTATGAAACATGGCTCACATGGAGGAAGTGAAGGCATGGATGCTTCAAAGTAGATTGTGATTTGGAGGATTTAGTAGAAGGAAGATATTTCTCCATCCAATAGGAGTTGGATAGTCCAATGGTAGTCAAGCGAGGATTGTTTTTCATGGGAGTTTCCAACAGATAGATTTCCGTAGATCTTTGAGAGAAACATTTTTCTTGTCTGAAAATTCCAGCATACTATGAAGGAAGCCATGTATTTAGGATTATGGGTGTAAGCTAATCCATGTACATTTTTTTCAACAAAATAATAAAATAATTGAGCATAAGGTTGGTTTTCTTTTGAAAGGGTTTCCACTAGAAATACTTATGTTCTTATGTATGCATGCTTGTGTTGATGTTTTTCATGGTTATTATGTTTTTAGTTTATTGTTGCTTTCATATTCAGTTAAGCCAATATTGTGAATGTGCATGGCTATTTGATATTGTAGTAAAAATATTTAAAATTGATATAAAGGCCATCGCTAGTGATTCAACCCCCCCTCTTAGTAGTGATTTAGTTTACAACAATTGGTATCGGATCCATGTTCTTCAGTTTGTGGATCATGGACAGAAGAAAGAAGAGGATGTCTCAAAAGACAAAGGGTTTGAGGAAGTAAGAGATTTAGTCCATTGCAAATGAAGCAACAAATTTTGAAATCTCAACTAAAGAAGTTGTGTCATGAGGTAACATGTTAAAATAAATTTTTAATTAGAATTTTAATGATTCTATTGAGTTTGATAGTGATGATGAGAAGGATATTTCTCTAATTAAGGCTGAATATTAATCAACAACGATTCTAATCAAGGAATTAGCTATTGAAGTGGAAAAACTAACCACTGCATGTAAAGACTAGAAAAGACTTTTGCAGATTTCTGATGAGAAGGAGAATGGATTAAGAGAAGGGATCAATGGATTGAAAATTCAACATGAGGAGGAAAAGAAAACTGAGGAAGAAATGAGAAAGAAGTATAGAGAAAAGGAGGAGAAATGTGAGAGTTTGGAAGTAGAAGTGGTTTCACTAAGGAGTAATTTAGAGGAGAAAACCACTTCCTCATCTATCAAGCCAGATTTTAGCATGCACAAAGAAGAAACCAATTTAATTGCAACTACAACTATAACCAATGGTAGCAGTAGAATAAGAAGTGAGAAAGAGAGCCATTAAGACAACTAGCAGCCAAAGAAGGAACTCAAGGAAGAAAAACCAAAGGTCATGCCAAGAAAAGCACCTAGAAGATTATTTTCACCTTTGGGTGATGTGAGATGCTACAATTGCAAAAAACAAGGATGTATTGCAGAAAATTATAGATCCATGCAACACAATAAGAAATGGTGTAAAAGGTCCTATCAAGCAAACAAGCAAGCAAGACAACCCACTTCTTGGAGGTAAGCCAAAATCAAGTATAATAGTTATTTCTATGGTTATTACTACTCATGCAATGATTTTGGCCATAAGGCTATTGAATGCAGGTTGCATGCAATGAGGAGTAAAAGGAGGATCAAGAGATTCAAATATTTTCCTCCATTTAATTATCATATCAGATGCTACATAGGCGATAATATTGGTCATATAGACAAGGATTCCAAGAGTCCAAGACACTTAAGACCACCTAATCAAAGAATGAAGAATACAAAAAGTAGGCCAAACAAGATGACATTTGGACATCTGCATGCAAGAGAGGAAACACTTAAAGTTTGGAGGAAGAAGGAGAAGAAAGGAACGAAAAGAAGAAATTGAGGCTTGCATGGCCTTAGGGGGAGCTATGGTGCATTTTGTTTTTTCATGTATAATCATTGATGGTGTTTCCATGGATAGTGAAGTATATGTGAATATATCTATTTGTTGATAAGTTGTTTTTGATGACGCTTATGATTTCATGATGATGGATTTTATTTTTTCTACTAATGATTGTATTTGCTAAGGCTGTTGTGATAAGATTATGATGGAATATTTGTGATGTGAGCTTGAGCACAAATGTCTCAAGGAGGGAATTTTGATAAAATGCGATGGCACATGTTCAGGGGGAGAACTTAATATGCTTCCAATATTTTTATGCTTTTGATGACATCATGTTTTCTTGGAGGAGCTTAGCTATACCTTACATGCTATGCGCTTATTTAACATAAGATTGTTGTAGGAGCTTGCGTTTTGGTTGTGCACGGGTAATGTGCTACATACATTAGTTGACATGCAATTGGTTTGTGCATGTGATGGTGCCATGGAGATTAGTATGATGGTGGTGTATGGATATAGTTTCTTGAATTATTCCCATGTTAGATATTTTCAACTTATATGTACAAAATCTTGAAGCTGATCATGGTGGTTATTTTACATGTTACTGTTCTTGTTTCACTTGGTGGTTATTTCTTGCTCACTTGTCATGCTATCTATTAGGTCACTTACCCATGTTTTTGATGATTATTTGTGATGGTTCTATTGATGGAGATATTGCATATTGTGATGGATAAATACATTTGATGCTAGAGATATGTTTGCTAGTTTCAAATCTACTTTCTAGTGTTGTAGTTTGCTGATGTGATTATATATAATATATATATATATATATAATATATATATATATATATATTATATATATATATATATATAATAATATATTGTCTACTACTGCATCATTATATGTTTGTTGCTGTTGCTAGTTCAGTTTAACACATCATTATATGTTTGTAGAGAGTTGATATATTGGGCTGATTGGTGTGTTATGCTGCTGGTTTATGATGTCACTGATATATGTTATTGATGTGTTATTTATTTCTGCTACTAAAATATTGATTCATGGTTGATGATTTTGAGAGGTTGATACATGTATCTTATGTGATTTATATTGACATTATCTTTCTGCTATGAAGATGACATGTTATGGATCACATGATCTATGTATTTGTATTGATGAGAATATTATTATAGCCATATATGAGATAGTCTCATTCTTGTATGTGTCATGCATAGAGTTGTGAGCCATGAATGACATGAGTTGTATAATTAGTCATGAGAGTTGCTTCAACCATGTATTTCATGTATTAGTCATGTACACTCTTATAGTTATCATAGTGGGGCATCTAGAGTCATGTATGCATTGAGAAAGAGTCATGTGAGTCATGTTTCAGACATATATATGGGCTTATGTTATCATTGTACAATCATGTATTGTCATTTTGGAAGCCATGTATTATGCTTATGAAGCCCTATACTCTATTTCATATCATTGGGTCATAGTCATTCTTTTATGTGGAGTGGCCTCTTTCATATGTCAAGGAGGCACTAGTAGAGATATATATTAGTTTACATTCAACCATGGAGATGTTTGCATTTAGTGGAGTATGGTTGGTCATGTTATGGCGACCTCGTTCCTCAGAGGATGTTATAGCTACTAATAGGAGTGAGAGATATTGGTTCCATATAGTCATTGTTGCTTCTTATATATGAGTTTTCTACTACTAGATAGTTCATTGTGGATAGGATGTATTTTCTTCTGTTGCTTCAGAGTTGGTCAGATGTATGTTGTTGCTATATATTTCATCAGAGTTGTTGCTACTAGTTGGACATATTATGATGTTGCTGCTATATGTTGGTGATTGATTGGTATCTACTTCTACTATTGTGACATGGATTATGCTGCTACTTCTTTAGGAGAGAAAGCATATGTTTAAGTTATTGCTGTTATATTTTATTGTCATGCTGCATAGGAGTTACATATTTTACTGCTATTGATTCTAGATATATGTTGTTGCACCTTTGTGTTGTTGATTAGGCATAAATTGTGTCCAAGGGGAGTTCCATTATATGTGGAGTGTTGCTATTCTCATATTTTAGTCCTACACATGATATTGAGTGAAGCTTTTTGTTTTATGGGCGGAGTCCATTGCATGGAGAGGAGCATATGGAACTTGTCCTTGATATATTTAGCCCTTTGTCATTGATATTAAAGGGGGAGATGTGAGGATGTTGATCAATTTTCAGAGGACAATTTGAAATGATTGATTTAGCTGGGGTTGCCATCAATTGCAAAGGGGGGATTGTTAGCATTGATGTGTGTTGCAGTGTTGCAAATGTGTTGGCATTCATGTCAACCTGGTTGCTTTGGTTGTAGGAGAGTTAGTTATGCATGTGTATGTATGGATGTAGGTAGCTTGCGTATGGATGATGTGTAGATGATCCTTGACATGTATATTATCTTGGAATATCTTGGAGATGTGATGATATTCCTAATCATGTTACTGCATATAGGTGTTGGTGGCTTCTATAGGAGTTAGAGTTGTGGATCCTTGTTAATTAGGTCTCCATGTCTCAGATTAGGTATCTCATGTTAATTATGTTATACATTGGGCTTGGAGACGATCTACAAGTATCAATGAATGATTGAGATGGTTGTACATGTGTTGGAGGATGTATGACATTTTCTGGAGCTTCATATTGATGACATAGTTGTTGTGGAGTAGTTTGATGGCCCAAGTGCTAGTATGGTTGTTGGTTGGCATCCAAGTCAGTGACTGATGATGATGATAATGATGTGGCAGTGACTTGGTGAAATGTTCCAGAGGTTTCAGTGAATTATAGAGGCCCTACAAAGGGTTTTCAAGATCTAGAAGAAGTTTGGGCAGGTTTTGAGCTGAGAAAAGATGACTTTGACCATCCTCTACCCCAGTCACATGAATGATGGGTCATGAGAGCAACTGAACTATCCAGTCACTGGGGGACAAGCCCGTGGGAGTGACTAAATGATTCCAGTCAAATCTAGCCTATGTTTTTCATATGATCAAGCCTTTTCATGATATTTTCTCTGCATTATTCGTGCAACTCAACTAATTTTGGTATTATGGTGAAGATTATGATCAAAACTTTTCAATATATGGTCAGAAAAGGTAATAGAGCCTCTATAAGCTGATTAAAGTTGAAGATATCAAAAGGTTATTGGATTAAGTGGTTTGATTTGGTCAAGAATCATATCTCAACCAACTTTGAAGCGTGTGAAAAGAATTGTTGGGTGCTCCATAATATGTAGCATTTACTGACTTAATCACCATGGAAAAATAATAAATAAAGGAAGGCTTTGAGTCTATTTGGTTTGTTTTCAAGATGGTGTGAGAGTATGCCATCATGACGGAATTTTGAGTGAGTAGAAATTGGAACAAATACTCACATAGTATTACAGAGATATATAAGAGTTATGTATGCAGAATTCAAAGAATGTTTTGAGATGAAAATTTAGATTTTATGTGTTGCAAAGTGGAGAGGAATTGGTAAATTGTAATGTGTTAGAGAGAAAATATTGTTGTGATTATAAGAGAAGAAGTAATCCCCTCTAGGAAAATTTTTTGATTTAGATTTTGTGTTGCAGACCAATGGTGCTGTTGGTTTGCTCATATTGAGCGACTTTAGAACCCAGTATGAAATATTTATGAAACATGGTTCACGTGGAGGAAGTGAAGGTGTGGAGGATTTAGAGTATACAATGATTTGGAGAATTCAATAGAAGGAAGAGATTTCTCCATTCAATAGGAGTTGGATAGTCCAATGGTAGTCTGGCAAGGACCGTTGGTCGTGGGAGCTTCCAGCTGATAGATTTGTATAGATCCATGAGAGAAATAGTTTTCCTGTCAAGGAAGCCGAGCCTTCCAACTTATGGGTGTAAGAAAATCCGTGTACAATTTTTTTAGCAGCATAACAAAACAATTGAGCAACGTAGTAGCATTGGGGTGGTTTTCTCCCGAAAGGGTTTCCAACAGAAATACTTGTGTTCTTATGCGTGCATGCTTGTGTTGTTGTTTATCATGGTTATTATGTTTTTGTTTTTATTGCTTCTTTCATATTCAATTAAGTCAATGTTGTGAATGTGCATGGCTATTTGATATTGTGGTAAAAATATTTAAAATTAATATAAAGGCCATCACTACTAATTCCCCCCCCCTCTCAGTAGTGATCTAGTTTCCAACATATGCAAAACCTTTTTTATAATAAATATCACTTGGAAAACCTCTTTCAGAAACCTCTTTACTTTGGAGAGAATATAATAAATATCCTAGTTATATTAAAAAAACTAAGTGACAATTTCATTATATCATTCAATTTGTATTGTTACCCATAACTTTATATTTTAGTGTCAATTTTTTATTTTTATTTTTGATCATTATTGCTTATATTTTGTTTGAAAATCAACTTAAGTGGTCAAAGTAACCAAGGAAATAAGAGTTCCATTCACTAATTTCTAGGAGAAGAAGGTCCCAACCTCTTGAGGACTTTTCCTTTTTTCCTTAAACCTTCCAAACACCATAGTTCTTAGGTTTTAACCTTGTACATAAATTAATTGCAAATGGATTCTTAAAAAATATTATAAAATATACAATGGTGAGAAACACAAAAAAATACATAGTATTTTCCCTAGATCCCAAAACCTAGACTACCAGATTGATTTGTAATTATATTCCTTTCAATTTTATAATACATATATCTATGTACATGCCGAAGCATTCATAAACCCCAATCCATTAACCCTGGATTAGAACATAACCGTAGTTCGCTTGACCAGATCTACAAAATACCATGGGTAAAAAACCATCATGCCCAAAACTATGTGTGAAAAACCATGTAAAAAATTTTCCCCTTGAAAACCCCTTGACAGGGGGGCTACCACCCCCCGTGACCCTCCCACTGTGCCTGACGCAATGGAGGGGTATCTAGCCGCCCCCCTTCTAACCCCCTGTCTTCGCACCTGGGGCTAGTCCAAGAAAAAATATAACACACACCCAAAATTCTCCCACTTGTTGTTTTCTTTCCACATGGGGCCACATGTGATGAGCCTCATAAATGGGTAATTATATAGGCTCATTTTACCTCCTAACCTAGTCAAATCAACCATTTTCTTAGCTTATTGTATTATGCCATGTGGTTTAACATGTATTTAATGTAGATTATTGATGGATTTCGAGGTCAAAGTCAAGGATCTAGTGGCCAAACTGTAGCAATAACTCAAAGTAGACATAGGAGAGGACTTATAGGAGGGAATCCCCCTCATTTATTTCTCCTCACTTTGAATTCCCCTTCATTCAGCTCAGAGTACAAGTAGTCGAATCATGCACTAAAAGGTGACCAAGCAAGTGGAAGATGATTGAGAGTTTTCTCGAGTTTTGGGAGCCAAGCCTCCCTAATTTTAAGGAAGCTATTGGTAGCTTTAGATGTATAAGTAGAGAGGCCTAGGGCCTCAGTAGGGTCTACTTTTTGGCTTATGTAAACTCTGCTCAAATTTCAAGCTCACTATTTTATGACAGTTTTATGTAATCTTGCTATTTTTCGATAATGATGATGGAATACTTTTTGAGATAGCACTGAGTTATCTCAGAGGGTTGAAGCTCTTTGGTTATGGCCCAATCCAAGTAGCCAAGCTCCTCTTTACTTGTATTTGTATGCTTTACTTTAGTTGTAGATTAGTTTGCTGTTAGATGTATTTCTCTTATGGTTAAGAATATGTTGCTTTTGATGATTTAGTATTTTGCTTCCATTTGTGCTTTATGCAGCAGGTTAATTAGTGATCAAAGAAGATTCAAAAGGCTAGAAACAGTGCCATTTCCTCTCTTCCTCCCTCTGGGACCATGATTTGAGGCAAAGACTCTCTTCCTGCCCCAAAAACACAGATTTTCCTCATTCCTAGGACTTATAGTGTTTGCAGCTCTTTAGTGGGTTGGTAGTCTAGTTTTGCTTTGATGTAGATCTTCATTCTCATGTTCACTTCCTGATTTAAAATAGTCCTTTTGCATGCTTTCCTTTCTTACAACATTTTCTAGCATTTCCTTTTGTGCATCATAGTTTAGGCCATTTTAATGCACTCATTTCATTAGTTGCTTGTTTTTCTTGGTTGAATGTCAGTTTCTATGCAATAGATCTCTTCCAGCAGTATGCCAACTTACTAGAAATCACACCCTCCATCTGATCCATGCCCTGTAGGTCTCCCAAACCTCACCTCAAATTTTCCCTAGTTTCTTTCATTTTTCATAGAACTTCCTCCTCTCTCCTTGAGAAAACCCAATCATCTTTCTCTCTCCTAGTGATGCATGGTAGACTTTAGGCACTCTAATACCTCATTAACCTTCATCCACATTTTCCACTCACTCTCACACCCTCAAAATAGTGGAAATTGCTCTCGGCCTCCTCCTGTAGGCCTCCTATAGTTACCCTGTTTTCCTCATTTAGTTTTTCTGTGTCCTCCTGTAGGTTTTCCTATAGGCTTTCTTTTGAAGGCCGAGTGTAGGAAAAGCCTCTAGAATACCACCTAAGACCTCCTAGGACCCATCCAAACCATCCTACATTATCCCAAGCTCCAAAACCACCCTCTAATGCCACCTATTCGTTGCCACACTCACACACAATAAATCAGATGCATGTTAAATTCACCTAAAAACATATAAAAATAAAAAAATATGTTTTTTACTGATTTACTTCCAAAAATAGCATGGTTCGATGTTGTTTACTTCCTTGTGTAAGTAATGGAATTTATTTTATGGTTTTTATAGTGTTTTTGGAAAAAGTAGAGTTAGCTTGTCAATCAGGGTTTACTAGGTTTTGCTTTACATTGCAGTCTTTCTCCTTTATGCAGTTAGAATAGCATCTCTAGATTAATCTTTCTTTCCTTTCATCATACATAGAGCTTTTTCTGAAATCTATAGAAGTTGGCTTAAGCTCCTAGTGATCTTGCACCGGCTGACCAAGTGACAACCTACAGTGAGAACTAGTACTAGTGCATATAGCACCAACGCTTCCAAGTTTGTTACAAACTACCGGGTTGATAAAAGTAAAGTTGGTAGCCCAGGAGTTGCAACATTCTTGCTGCAATACTGGCACTCACCACTTTTTGGCACCGTTTCCGGGGAAGCGTCAGAGTATTCTGTGATTACTGGTTTCTTCTATTTCCTATTGCATTATTCTGCTAATATTTTATTTCAGCAAAAGTAGACTAGTCATTTCTTTTCTTTCAGTTTTTCATTTCCTTGCTTTCCTTTTAAATTATGCAAATTTCCATTCAGCAAGTTCATTTCAAATAGTTGCAATTTGTTTTATTTAATCACAATTTTAGTTTCTGCAAGTACTTTAAGTGTGGGGAAAAAGAAACAAAAACCAACCAAAAATATTTCCTTTCATGCCTCGTAGGAATAGAGATAACTCAGGAAAATTTTTGCCCAACACCCCCACTACTTCACACAAACAACCTTCTCTCTTCTTCGGTGGCTGCAATCAAGAAGAACCCTTAGGTGAACAACCAGACATATTTGAGGAACCTATAGGGGAAGAAGAAGGAGAAAACATTCCTCCCGAGCCAATGGCTGAAATCAGAAATGCTAGGGGGAACAAAGATTGAATAGAGGGTACCTTCCCCATTTGGGAGACCAAAGGGGACACCAAAATGAAGAATATAAGTCCTTCAACCCTACCTCACTTCCATGGTCTGACTACAGAAGATCCTGACACCTTCTTGTTTGATTTTGCTCTCATCTATCGAACTTATGACTATGCAGAAGACGAGAAAAAGTTGAAACTATTCCCTTCTACTCTCAAGGATGCAACACTAAGCTGGTTCATGGGATTACATGACAATAACATCACGACTTGGGCTCGAATGCAGTAGGCCTTTAACGACAAGTATCGAGAATATTGCAGGTCAAAATATACTAAAGAAGAAATCTTCTGAATGACCATGGGAAGTGATGAGTCCCTAGAAGACTATGAAGAGAGGTTCCAGCTCAGTTACAAAAGGGCCAGGTGTACACTTGACCCTAAGTCTCTGAAGTTAGTCCTGCTCAAGGGAATTCGGGAAGACCTTTTAAACACCTCCATCTACTAGTTGGGGGAGACATCTACCAACTATCCTATGAGGACATAAAGATTGTTTTTAGAAACCATTCTAGAGCAGTCAGAAAGAAAGGTAGGGGGAGTCAACCCATAACCAGTACCTCTTCTTCCAATTCTTATATTAAAGGTGAAATTGGAAACATGCTGGAAGACTTCAAGAGTGAGATGTTGCAGACTCTTACCATGCAAATGGATACCTTACATATCAAAAGAAAACAAGAGGAAGCAGAGAGGGCTTTGGCCATTTATTTCCCTAGATGCACTAGGAGGCATCCTAGGAATGAATTCCCACTGAACTCTATAGAGGTTTTTTTAGCCTGTGAAGAAGATTATTCTACAGGTAAGTGCCCTTCCTTGCCCGGACTTAAAGCTATATACCAAGGGGCCGAAGGAGTCATTGAACATATCTACTACATAAACCAAAGGAGGCTGCATGGACTTAGACCATACCAGCAGGGGATGCAAGGGACATCTCAGACATACTACAACCCCAACCAAGTCACCTCCATACCTTCTTGGGCCCCACCTGCTCATCCTTCTTGGTCCATGCCTCCTCCTTGGTCTTTCACATCTCAATATCATGCCCAACCAGCCACCCATTCATTTCAATCCCATGCTTAGCCGCAACCTCAATGGAATGCGTCTCATCAGGGGTGGAGGCCCCAATATAACTCTCTTCCCGCTCTTCTACCTCCACCACCTGCCCAACCACAACCGTTACCTTCTACTCCACCAAGGCAACCCCAAATTCCTACCTAGCCAAATCTGAACCCGAACAACAGATAGGATCAACAAGTGTATAGTGGGGAACCATCATGCCCAACTTATGTTGTGGAGATTCAGGAAATTAACTTGTGATTTAAGAAAGTTTCCCACAGATAGCCAACCTCCACCTAGGGAGGTTGAGGAAGATAAAGAGGAAAGCAAACCTAAAGCAAATCCACCCTTTCTAGAGAGATTATCCATGACAATCCAACCTACCCCAGAAGAGACTGAACTCCTGGGAGAATTGAAACATTTATGTGTGAAAATACCACTTCTCCAAGCCATAAAAGATGTGCCCATGTACAATAGGTTGATCAAATAGAAGTGCTTTAGGCATCCAGGAAGGCACAAGAGAGATGCCCCAACCGTCAATGTCATAGGACAACTGCCCAACCTAATGTTGGGGCAGGTATTCTATCAAAAATATTCGGACCCTGGAAGCCCAATAATTGATGTCCACATCAATGGAACAATGGTCCCACATACCTTGATTGATCTGGGAGCTACCATTAATGTGATGACAAAGGAAACAATGCTCAAACTTAGCCTCCAGGGCTCCTTGAGGAAGACCACGACAGTGCTACAGCTAGCAGACCACTCCATAGTGACCCCTGAGGGGATTGTAGAAGATGTGATGGTCTCTGTTGATTCTTGGGAGTACCCTACTAATTTCTTAGTTCTCCAGCCAAAGGCAAAGGTCACTGGGTATCCTCTCATTTTGGAGAGACTCTGGTTGGCTACAGTCAATGCCTACATCAGCTGCCGAGCTGGGAACATGATCATAAAGAATGGGCACATGTCCAAGAAATAACCAAGAAAGAAGGCAAGTTCCAAGCCGTTCAGTTCGTAAACCAAACTAGAGATGAACTGAAGTGGAGTTGATCTACTTTACTAATGCAGAGAAATAGCGTTTCGAAGGCTATCTGGCCATACTTCAGGCTCCGTCTAAAGTTTACAAATCAAACAACAAGACAAAACAAACAACAAGGCAAAAGCCAACTTCCTAGTGGAGTCGCCAAATTGTTGTGGAGGTAAATCCCCTCTGCGGGTAGAGGCAATCCCACTAGCCTAAATGAGGTCTAGCAACAATCAAACAACGCTAACATGCAGGTTCCTAATTGCAGAGTAAAGACTGATGATGAGGGCCTACCTCGAATCCAACACTAGTATTTGTAGAAGAGTCGTCGCTCTCGTTCTTTCGCTCCAGCTGGTCACAATCCCCATGATCCTCGTGAATGGACACCTGTACATGCAAAGAACAACACAAATACAAGCATAAAATCCAAGAAATGCAACTATATATATCAGTCAGAAAGGATATAACTCAAAAATCATTATAAAGACAATGAGAGTGGAACCATAATGATAGTCATCTATTATTATTGATAAACAAAGAAGAATACAACCAAGTTCTGACGTCAAATCCTCCTTTGGCTGCGTGATCAACAACACATGCCTTGCAAAGCTTGTAGGGAATGGGGAACAAGCCTCTCTCTCCTTGGTTACTTGGACAAAGATCTCCTCATTAAAGATGTAGCCTTATGGGGATGAACAAGGCCTCTTGTAGCATGAGCTTAGCAATTCTCAGACTTTGGGACTTAGAATTTAGAGCTTGAAGAGTAGAATTACTAACTAGCTTGTCAAAGGCAAAGGGACAAACTTATATAGAGAGAGGAGAAGGAGATAAGACCATCCACAAGATTCATGGGATTGTCCTTATCATTAGGAAGCTTCCATGTGAGGTGGAGAACTACTTCCGTCCTTGGGAGATTCGAAGCCCAACCGAACTAACTCAAGCTGGAATCAGTTCATGAATAGGTTAGAAGGAACCTTCGGAAGTTTGTTTGTTAAAAACTTTACCCAACTGGGTTGGCGCTAGTGCGACTCTGACATAGAGCGCCAGCTGGCGCGCCCTCTTTAGAGGATTTCCCCCATTGGCGCGAGTGATCCACTGTGGAACAACGCCAATGGAAAAAGGGCTACATTTATGGGTATTTTGCAGAAGGTGTCTTTAGGGCATATGAAGTACATACTCAAGGGGATACAATGCAGGTGTTTTCAAGTTATGTCACTTCTCACAGGTCCCGGAATACGTTCTCCAATGTACGGGAGAAGGGGTAACAGGGACGGTGGCAAAAAACTATGTAACAAGGATGTTGAGTAGAGGATGAATGTAGCAACCTAGATTACGTGAAACAACTTAATAAGTCAACTCAAAGAAGAAAAGCACTTCATTATTGGTCATGAAGTTATGGTTCACCTTTAGGAGGAGCAGTTTCTAAGGACATTAAAGACTTTGGACCATGTCATACGAACATGTCAACATTAATGCAACATGGGTTGTTGAAGTATAATCTGTAGATGAGACAAAGCTTTAAAAATTATTTCCATGTTGCTAAAAGAATTCTAACTAGAGAAGGGGTTTGAACACTTCATACCTATTACCCACCAAAAGTGGGTGACCCCATATGAGAAATTTTCTCCTAGTTATCTCTTCAACCGGTAGCCAACAACCCCTGACTGCCACTGATGTAGCCGATATATTGTGCCATTTGATCTCAGCTTCCTACATCAGTTATATGTCTCCTCGCCCATCTGTCGAGAGCATATGTTAGAAGGTGGGCAATCCAACCCAAAAGGTATGTTTTTCATTATGCAATCAGGTGCTTATGCTTGTTTTTCTTAGGCATCTTGGGCATGGATTATTGGGTGACTTGGAAGAAGGAAGGGCTTTGACTGTGGAAATTGGCAGCTCAAGGATGAATTTCCTTAAATAAAATCTCATTTCTAACAATTCTGGAGTGACTTTCTAAAAATAGAAAGTCACGTCTAACATCTCAAGTATGACTTTCCAAAAATAGTAAATCACCTTGCTTCAATTGGTAAATAATTTAACTTATCATTAATCAATCCTAATAGTTCAATCTCGACTTAATCATCAATACTATTAATATTATTATTATTATCCTTTATGATACTATGATATTATTATTAAAAGGAATTACAAGTCACCTTACTTTCATCACCCCAATCACTTCGCACCTCTTTCCTTGATGACTCACACGACACTTTGTAACTCTCTCTTTCTCTTAATGATATGTTACACTCTCTCTTACGCACTCATTAAAGACATGGCATATTCCTCTTACATTCATTAAAGGCATGTCATAAGAGATTCCTCTTATGCTCTCTTTAATGCATATGTTACACTCTCCTTGACTAATACTTGTGTTCCTCTCTTAATGGCATAAGTTACAAAGGTATGCGTACCTCTCCTTAATGGCATAAGTTACTAAGGCATGCATTTCTTTCCTTAATGGCATGAGTTACACTCCCCTAAATGGTATATGTTAATCTTCCTCAAGGCATGCGTATTGATCCTCCTTTTTGACAAGAATTCATTGCTCCTACTATATATGTGTCTCATGTGTTCTCACCTAACTACTACCACTTATGCATTGTGAAAGAAGAATTTGAACTTGAGAGAGAGAGTTGGAGAGACTTAAAGAAGATTGTGAGAGAGAGAGACTTGGAGAGTAAGAGCAGAACTTGGTGAACCAAGGTTGATTCAATGCTTTAGTGTTGATTTAGTTGAAGGGAAGGTTGATTCAGTGTTTGCATTTGCTTCTTCTACCAGTGATCTTCATGCTACAACTTGTTTAGATTTGGGTGAACTTACTCATTATCTTGATCGCTCGTTGTACTCTGTATCTCTGCTAAATAATTGATATCTAATAGAAGAAGAATCTGGTTGGGTTTTTACCTTGTGGATTTTGCCTTGGTCATTGGACCTAAATTCTTTGTGTCTCATTTTGTTCTTGGTTGTCTTCTATTGTTCATTTGGTTTATGTTCTATCTATAATTGCTTAACTAATATTGTAGCAGAAAGAAGTTTTTGGGAATAAGTAATTGTTTCAACATAGAACATTAGAATTTCAACATAATCTATAGATGAGACAAAGCTTTAAAACATATTTCCACGTTGCTAGAAGAATTCTAACTAGAGAAAGGGGTTTGAACACTTTGTACCTATTGCCCACCAAAAGTGGGTGACCCCATAAGAGAAATTTTCTCTTAGTTATCTCTTCAGCCAGTAGCCAACAACCCCTGACAACCACTGATGTAGCCGATAAATTGTGCCATTTGATCTCTGCTCCCTGCATCAGTCATATGTCTCCTCGCCCATTTATCGAGAGCATATGTTAGAAGGTGGGCAATCCAACCCAAAAGGTATGTTTTTCATTATGTAATCAGGTGCTTATGCTTGTTTTTTTTGGGCATGTTGGGCATGGATTATTGGGTGACTTGGAAGAAGGAAGGGCTTTGACTGTGGTTTTCTTCCCTCACCTTAAATGGGGGGTTAATCCTCAATCCTAGTCTTGTGGGATATCCCCAATTGACCTATGGTTTTAGGAAGGGCACTACTTGGGAAACTTCGATTTTGGTAGCGTGGTCCCATTTTCTTGTTCCATAATTTTCATTGCCCTCTGCACATTACAAGCCCTATTTCATCATTCTCCTTCTTTGGGCCCACATGACCACTGGGTCCACAAGGCACTGACACACCCCTTTCCCTTGTCCACATATCTAGGTTGGGACTGGAAATGTTACCCCAAAGGTCGATGCAACTAAAAGAAAGATAAAAGCATATCATGGCCACAAGCAAGAACCAAAGGGAAAAGAATATTATAAAATGCAAAAGATGGCCGAGACATTAATTAACACGTGGGCAAAAGCCAAAACATGAGCTCTACCCCTTATCATGGCCATCACCCTGGTTCCTAGGGCCCCATGAGTGCCCCCACATCATTAAGGAACCCATGCACGTCCCAACCCTTGGTGGGCGATGAACTGCCGCACCTTAAGGGGGTAATAATGACTTTACATCATACACAACATGCTCTCATTTCTTAAAGCCTCGAGCAGTAATACAAAGAAAAATCAAGAAAAGGCAAAATGCAGATAAAGGAGGGTGGAAAAACAAAGGCAGGGGTAACTCATGTATCCATGATTTCTCTCTCCTACATCTATATACCCAACAAGTGGACATCCCTCATCATTGCTATCCTTGAGCCCATGGCATTTGACCTTGAGACCCCTGTGTCCCAATCCATTCATCATCATTCACGTGACACCTATCAATTAAAAGATGTACCAGGGACATGTCTTCCCCTTAGGGATTGAGAACAACTAATAGGGTTATTTATTAACCACTCCTACCTTAGGAGGTAACACTACTTCGAGATCAAAGCCCCAAATTTGGAATGGAAGCTCCATATGAAGTCTCAATTTTATCTTGGTTAACAAGCTTACTTCACTTAGATGCATTAATAAATTATTGTAGTTGATAGTAAGGATGCAACAATCAACATTATATGTACTTGACAGGTGGTTTCATTATGGGCTAGGCAACTTAATTAGGCCAAAGTCCATCGGAGGATCATATTGACACCCCCACGTGAAGCGTTGAGAGCCATGGGGCTCTCACTATGTGCAAAGCATCATTTCATGCCATGGGCACCTTCAACGCCCTCAACAGTTTGCTCATTACCTGAAATTATTCATGAGATGATGCACTTGGACTAGTGTGCCCTAGCTGGCTTAGCATTTACCGCGTGGTGTGGTAGTTGATCCAAGGCCCAGAGTGTTGAAAAGTGTAACTAGGTTCGGTCTTCATATTGACATGTAATTATGATTTTATGTAATATATGAAAAGAAGAAAGATAAAATTATTGTAATGCTTGCATCATCGATTTCATGAGCAAGAGATTTTATTTTTTAGTTGAGGCTCCCATTGAGAGCCCTTAGGGATATTGTCATCCAGTCATAAAAAGTCTAAAGAGTCATTATCATGTAATGAAGGCATGTTACACATAGTAAAGAGTCATACTTATCTTTGTAAGTAACCCTCCAAGACCTTGTCACTAGCCCTCCCTCAAGTCAACCTCCAACGAAGGAATAATTTTGGAAGATGAAGTCAACCTACTCTAGAGATCATGTTGGCCTAATGGTGGACATGGATAGAAGAAGCCTCTACATTAGCGAAGCATGAAGGAAGGATAGCGAAGATCGTTGTGGACTGTTTTGGGCCATCTTACCCTGTCATTCGCGAAGGTAGCAGATTCGAAGTTGTCAAGAGGAGGTCAAAGGATTGCAACCACATTGAGGTGATCTTGTTTGTATGGAAGACTTCGCTAGAAGAAGCTGAGTAGAAGTGTAATGAGTATCTCCCTTAAGGAGACTATTCAAGGAGCGAAAGTCATCTAGGGTTTCTATTGTAGGGTTGCAAACCTACAAGAAGAGGCCGAGAATCTGAAGGAAGCCAAGAAGAGGAAGAGGAAGAGCAGCGTTGAAGAGGAGGTTAGTGACTTGGTCTTGGGAGAACTCTAAAGTCAAGGGTCTTTGTCATGGTCTTGGTATTCGTCAATTGAAGGTTCTATAAGAAGAATTTCGTTTGGGTTTTCCTCTCAAAGAGTGAGAGGTTTTGGCCCTGGTTGACAAGCCTATATACTGTGTCACTTGTCTCATTATTGTTCATGATTTGGTAATTGCCTTGATGAAAAGAACACAATAATAACTCAAGGAAAGAAGATTGTAATGAAGAAGCAAAAAGACTATCACAAGTAATTATCATAAGGAGAAAAATCACCTAACTACTGATGCCCTAGATTTCTCAACACGGTATCAGAGCTAAGGTGCTAAAGTCAAGAAGGGGCATCTAATCAAGGAGGCACACAAGGATCAATAAAGGGATGAAAGCGAGACAAAGAATACCAAAGTGAAAGTTCAAGATCTACTTCATACTGAAACCCTAGATCAAAGAAATCCACTTCAACAAGAGTCTTGGAATCATCATCAAGGAGGACGCAAAGAGAAAGTCGAAACCCTAGAAGCATTTCTAAACTGCACTCATTCACCACCGAAGAAGTCAAAGTATCTTGAAGGCTAGAAGGCTAAAGGCATTGCCATCAAAAGGTTCCAAGGCAGTCTCCCCCTCATTGGAGCAAGGACCTCCTTATCCTTAAAGAAGGTCATCCAAAAAGCATTAAGACATCTTCATCAATCATCTTCAACAAAGGGATCAAGCTGAAGATTCTATCTTCACTTGACTAGTAAGTATCTTTTCTTCTATAAACTAATAAAATGACTTCATATTGCAAGGATATCTATAAGGTGGTTGGGTCATCAAACTTCCTTGCATGGAAAAGGAGGATAGACATAGTCCTCGAAGTAAATGAAGTAATTGATCATGTCCCTGGAAATGTCTCCAAACCATCTGAAGATCAAGCACTATTTGAATGCATGGAAAGGGATCTAAGAGCTCAAGAGATTCTTATGAAATCTGTCAAAGATCCCCTCATTCCCTATATAGCAGAGTTGGAGACATCAAAAGAGATATATGATAAGTTGGTAGAACTATTTTCTGAAAGTACGATAAGAAAGACCACATCTCTTAGATATGATCTATACAAATTGAAGGTATCAAAGGATGAAGGGATATCTACATGTCTCTCAAAAGCATCTTAAATAAGAATTCAACTGCAAGATCTAGGAGAGATGATATCTGATAAAGAAATGATCTCTGTTGTTCTAAATGCATTAACTGATGAACAAGGTAACCTCGTATCTAATACTCGTAAGGAAAAGGAAGCTATCCCATTCAGCAACTTGTGGCTTCTATGTAAGAAAGAAGAAGACATGTTGAAGGGAGAAAGTAATAAAGAACCAAGTGAAAGGGGTCAAACATTTACTAAAAGAAAATGAAAGTTTGGTAAATTTGGTCCTCAAAAGAAAAAGAAGAACATGGCTAAGGGGCAGTGCTATGGATGTCAAGAATATGGGCACTATAGAAGAGATTGTCCCAAACTTAAAAGGGACAATAACAAGAGAAACAAGGAAGAAGCTCATATTACTGAAGAAGTGGAAGAACCTGAGACGAAGAAGCCTAAGGAGGAAGTGAGAGATCTCTATTATGACTGAGAGAATCTCCTTCACTAAAAGTACTCTTTTGTTGTGTAAATTATAGATAGGAGGCATTATAAAAGAAAAAAGATAGGATGCATCATATTAGAGTATGGCATCATGATAGAAGCATGCTCGTGACATAGGCAACATGATGTTTGGAACAAAATCTATGGCAGTCAACTATGTAGGATATAGCTCTTGGAAACCTCATTTAAAGCTCAAGTGATACTTATGGAAAAAGGAAGAAGTCATCTAGGACAAGACTCATCATACATCAGGCAAAAGGTAACATCTGCAGGATAGGATATGCAAGATCCTCAAGATTCTCTGACAAAATCTTCATTGTGAGGTTCACTGATCGTGAGGGGAAGCAAGTGTTTCATCAAGAATTCCAAACTTGTGGAATTCATGGGATGATGGTGTGATGACATAACAAAGAAGCATATCAAGGGAATGAAGCTTCTTCATTCAAAGGAATCTGCTACAGGAAGTCTGGATGACACAATGAAAAGATGAGGTATGTATGCTTACATTTGATATTATGGAAGTCATGTGACATGGTTGCAGGTAACATGAACTAATGCTCTATCTTAAGAGCATGATCAAAAGAAAAAGGATCTCCTCCCTCGATAGGATGTAGGAATGCATGGGTCACATATTTACTATATGAAATCAACATAATATGTCCTCATATGAAGTATGAGGTGGTTCACTACAATTGAGGAACTTTGATTGGAAGCTCCTGGGAATGAAATATGTGAAGAAAGGAAGGAAGAGATCGTGGAATATGCAACAATGGTAGAGGTAGTCAACATCTGAAAGACCAAGAAGATTTGACTATGATATCTCCCTGAAAGATATGAAGACTCTGATGGAAGTCTAATGGAGACCCTTGACAATGCATATCTTTAGGAGATGTGTCAACATGTATGCGGGATGCTGATGCCTATAGGAAGATGTCATGATGAAAGGCCATCAAAAAGGTAGTTGTGGTTTAAGTGTTCATCTCTCATTTTTGAACAAGTACTTGGATGGGCTTATGCAGAACTGCCAAAAGAAGAACTGTGGATGTCTTCCTTGAGGATCATGTAGAAGGATGTAAGATCCTTCTGAAGAAGATAGTATGAAGAAGGCAACATGACATGAAGCAAGGCTAGATGTAGATTGATGGATCACTTTCTGATGAAAGGAATGATGACATGACTAACTCATGGATGAAAGTGATGGATGGTCTGTGATGAAGAAGTTCCAAAAGATGAAGACTCCATATTGAAAAAGGAATTCATGACATCGAAGGAAGGAGTTCTTCAAGCAGTTGGTTGTCCCATCATCTCCACCTGAGGAGTTGTTGTAGGTCCCTAATTAAGAGGGAGCCTGGAAACAAGTTTCTTACTTGGAAGAAACTTGTAAATTCCTAAGCCAAGAGGGAGCTTAGGTACATTCCTTTTGTAGGAATGAGTACATTCCTTTATTGGAATAGATATGTCCTCCCTAACTAAGAGGAAGAGATAGACACATCATTCTAGTCTTCACTTGGGAAGACAGAATGGAGGATTGGGTAATCATTTAGCATTTGATGCTCTTTGAGGAAGAGATAGGGCATCCAAGATAAGAGTAGTCGTAGAGGACCAATATTCTTTGAGCACTAGGAATCCAAGATAAGAATAGTCCTGATGGAACACACCCTGAGAACTCGGGTGGAGTATGTTAAGGGAGAGACAATGATGAGAGTGTCTATAAATCATTGGTCTCGCCAGCATTGAGCTCAGATCTTGTGGAGAGATAGAGCTGTTAGTTAAGGCCTTGCTATGTGACAATGCTGGTTGATATGATGCTAAACAAATGGGTTACCAATCCGATTCTTCTTATGAGAAATTCTTCAAATTGAGAATGACCAAACACCATTATGAATACCTCCCTAGTTAAGAGGGAGTGTTGAAAAGTGTAACTAGGTTCAGTCTTCATAATGACATGTAATTATGATTTTATGTAATAGATGAAAAGAAGAAAGGTAAAATTATTGTAATACTTGCATCATGGGTTTCATGAGCAAGAGATTTTACCTTTTAGTTGAGGCTCCCATTTAGAGCCCTTAGGGATATTGTCATCAAGTCATAAAAAGTCTAAAGAGTCATTGTCATGTAATGAAGGCATGTTACACATAGTAAAGAGTCATACTTGTCTTTGTAAGTAACCCTCCAAGACCTTGTCACTAGTCCTCCCTCAAGTTGGCCTACAACAAAGGAATAATTCTAGAAGATAAATTCGACCTACTCTAGAGATCACGTTGGCCTAATGGACATGGACCAACGGCTATATATACCCATGCTTGGCCTCATTTGGAGGCAATCAATTTTGTGAAGCAAGTTTCTCATATAAGTGCACAAAACATACTAGAAGAAGCCTCTACATCAGCGAAGCAAGAAGGATAACGAAGATCATTGTGGACTATTTTGGGCTAGTTTACCCTCTCACGTACGAAGGTAGCAGATTCGAAGTTGTCAAGAGGAGGTCGAAGGATTGCAGCCACATTGAAGTGATCTTGTTTGGGTGGAAGACTTCGCTAGAAGAAGCCAAGTAGAAGTGTAACGAGTCTCTCTCTTAAGAAGATTATTCAAGGAGAGAAAGTCATCTAGGGTTTCTATTGTAGGGTCGCAGACCTACAAGAAGAGGCCGAGAATTTGAACGAAGCCGAGAAGAGGAAGAGGAAGAGCAACGTTGAAGAAGAGGTTAGTGACGTGATCTTGGGAGGACTCTAGAGTCAAGGGTCTTTATCATGGTCTTGGTATTTGTCAAATGAAGGTTCTATAAGAAGAATTTCGTTTGGGTTTTCCTCTCAAAGAGTGAGAGGTTTTGGCCTTGGTTGACAAGCCTATATACTGTGTCTCTTGTCTCTTTATTGTTCATGATTTGGTAATTGTCTTGATGAAAAGAACACAATAATAACTCAAGAAAAGAAGATCATAATCAAGAAGCAAAAAGACTATCACAAGCAATTATCATAGGGAGAGAAATCGCCTAGCTACTGATGCCCTAGATTTCTCAACACAAAGGAGGTTTACCCTTTGAAGATGTGGGAGGGCAAGAACCATCTTTAGAGCCCTCAGTATTGGAACATTATTGACTATTCTATCACTAGGAGACCCATGAGACTAGTTTTTGTGCCCCAAACACAAATTGGGGCCCACATGATGATTTACATGGAGATTAAGGGGTCATCCCCTCGTTCGATATTTATGTAATATGGAGTCCTCACACATTTTGGCACGAAGAGGACTCAACGTTGCCTTCCAACGACCTTACATCAGCTTGATGTCATCATTTCAACTTGCTTTTGGATGGCTAATTCATATTCTTGTAAAGCTACTTGGTCAGCTTGTGGCCAAGCGATGCATCTTTCCCATTTTTATAATGTTAAGGGCTAGTAGGCATAATTCGACCTAGTTAGAAACATATAAATAAGAGAGAGATCATTTCTAATCTCTCATCATCATTACTTGGGAATTTCGGCCTATTTGGAAAATTCAAACTTGTTCTTGGATTGGCGATTGGAGTTTCTTGGATGCATTTTGATATTTGGAGCTGAATTTTGATCTTCTTTTGGAGCCATCTCTTGATTGTGGATGGATATATCACATGGCATCTTGTAAGTGCCTTTTGTTGAATTTTTTCTCTTGAAATAATGTTTGATGTATGGAATTGTTGCAACTAGATTAATTCTACATTGTGCCCTAACTTTGTCAAGATAAATTTTGAAAGCTATTTGGTTGGCAATTGCATATGTTACTCATAATATGACATGTGATGAATGTTCCTAGTGGTGAAATATTGTTTTTCTCCATAAAACTCCATAAGTCTTGAGTAGATAATTGTTGAGGGTTGGTACCTAGAGCACCAATTCTTGACCTCCTTAAGGACACTTTTGGCTAATCTAAAGCATCTCAGACTCCATATGCCCAAAGGACAAGGCATTGGTCCAAGCCTTTGGTGATCAAACTCAATTTCTTTCCATAATTTTCCTCTCTTAAAATTTGGTCCCCTAAAGTAGGACAACTAGGCTAGGGCATAGAGCGAATTGAATTGGAGAAGGATTTGGTGAATTCTAGGAGCATAGACACCAAGCTTAGGATCTTATCTCCTAGTCCTCAAAGCTTGATGAGCATCCCATAGGTTTTCATCTATAAAATCTCTTGCCCTAGGTTTGCCCTAATAGGGAAACCTTAGCTTATAGTTCCTCAACTTTGGGACTTCTTTGAGGGTTGTATGAGCTTAGTACTTGCTAAAGTAAATCACAAGAAGCCATTTCTCCTCCTTGCCTTGATCTTGGAAGTGCCTCTATCCATGATTATCAATAAAACCCTAGATCTTGCGCAAGTCATTTATAGGTCTCTTAGAGGGAGAAAAGCATCTTTAGAAGCATTACTTCGTCACCTTAAGCTTCCCTTGAGAGATTCTACCACATCACCTAGCACCATAAACCCTAGAATATCTATCAAAGGTGATTATCCATCTTACTAGGACTCCTCCCATTGGTGAAAGTCTGTAAAGAGCAGCGAACATTGACTGTGGTGACAGTGGGCCATTGTCCTATTGTTATCACTTAGTCTAGCTCCTTGTCCTATAGGCTTTCCCTTCGTAGGACCTGCTAGAATTTTGTAGTAATAGTACCTATTACCCCTCATTTCAATGGGGGTGCATATGGTCATGTTCATTTTTGATAACAACATTGTAAGTCCAAAGGATGCAAATTGAAGCCTTATAGGCTATGTGAGATTATGTATTATGGTGTCCTAGGCCTATTATGGTTGGCCATGGTCGGTCCCTTTGGTTCCCGCTCTTAGCTCCTTTCATTCTGGATGGGATTGGAGGACTTGGAGTGGATCTCATTGGGACTCATGGTTTAAAGGAGCCTTTGGTTATGTGTAGAAATTCCTCAAAATTTTGCAACTGCTTAATGAACAATTCTGAAAAATTGTTTCTATTCAGTAGACACATTTCTCCACTAATTTGCAACGAAATAGAACAAAAATAAACCACAATCACACAGTAGCAAAACACAATATTTTTTCTAAGGAACCCAACTTGGAAAACCCTCTGCTTGCTTGATTGAAAACCCTCAGCTTGATAGAAGAATGAGCAATAGATCTCTTACAGTACAATATTGTTTCACTCGAGAATACAACATTCTCCATGCTTATCCAAAGCTGAAACAGTCTTGCATTTAACCATGATCCTACTTCCTAAATTTGTGCACATTAGGAGCCCCTAATTTCTAGCACATCGGCTGCTCCTATTATTTAGGGAGTCTCCCTAAATCCTTGTGCACTTTGCAAGGAATTATTTCTCCTACAAATCTATGCACAAGCTCCTCTTAGACACTCTTCCTTTCACAAGCTTACACACAAATCTTGTGCATACAATTACAAATTGTGCCTTCATTCCTCCTTTTAAGCAAATGGAATGGCTAAATCTGGCAAGTTCTATTTCTGGAAAGTCGAATTGGTGATTGAGTTGTTAATTGAATTGAAGTGGCTCATGCAACTTGTCCCAAGTCTCGATCTAGAATTAGAGACTTGTCACTTGTTATTTTCCTAAATTAACTCGCACTAGAAGACAATAACTAAGCCTTCCACATCTGCGCATTAGCTGAACTGCTTCATCACTCTTCCTAATTCTTAGGAAACTCGAGCATGCTAAGGAAGAACTCGTTGATGTCTCTTTGACTAAGGCACAAGTCAAAGAAACCCTTTCTCGCTACCATTTTCAACACTCCCTCTTAGTGAGGAAGGGATTCTGTACAACTCCCAACTTATCTTTGAAATGAACAAAACTGCTTCTTTCCAATGCCTTGGTCAAGATATCTGTTGTTTGCTCCCTTGTTGGAATGTATGGTAGCTTCACTATCCCTTTATGCACACAATCTCTGAGATGATGATACCTGATATCGATATGCTTTAAGCAATCATGAAACATTAGGTTCTCAGAGAGCTTGATGCAACTCTGATTATCACAATGTATCACGGTAGGCTCCATCTTTTGTTTGAAAATTCCCACAAGAAACTTCCTCATCCAAATAACCTCACATGCTACCAGACTGGTAGCCATGTACTTGGCCTCTACTGAACTGAGTGCAACTAATCTTTGCTTCTTGCTATGCCAGGAAACAACAGCTGACCCAATGTTGAAGACACCACCTGAAGTACTCTTCTTGTCTATGGAGCACCCTACCTAATCTGCATTTGTGAAGCCTTCAAGCCTCACTCCGTCAACTTGTTTGTACCACAATCCATAATCCACTGTCCCTTCGAGATATCTCAACACATGTTTCGCAGTAGCCCAGTGAACTTTGGTCGGTTCCACCATGAACTAACTCGGCTGGTTGACTGTAAAACAAATATCAGGTCGTGTGTTGACCAAGTACATCAACGACTCGATGAGCTTCCTATATAATGTAGCATTCACTCACTCCGTTGTGCTAGCATCCACCTTCCTCTAGTTTGTGATTAGAGGCGTGGCCTGGGCCTACAATCTTGCATATGAAATCTATGGAGAATCTCTATAGTGTACTTCCCCTGTCCCACGAAGATCTCACCATTACCCTGCCAAACCTCGAAGCCAAGGAAATAGTGCATAAGCCCCATATCCTTCATCTCAAACTCCCTTGCAAGGTCCTCCTTGCAATCCCGGCTCAAGCTTTTTGCCCCAGTGAATATAAGGTTGTCAGCATAGAGCACTAGAATGAGCGGAATCCCTCCAACCATGATGTAGTATAGGTTGGCATCCGCCTCACTATTAGTGAAGCCCAATCCTTGAAGATAACTGTCAATATGAGTGTACCATGCTCTCAGAGCCTGCTTGAGCCCATAAAGGGCTCTCTTTAGCCTGCACACACGTGTGCCTTTGCCGAATTTCTCGAACCCCTCTGGCTGTTCCATATAAATCTCCTCCTCAACCACTCCATTTAGGAATGCTATCTTCAGGTCCATCTGGTGGATCTTCCACCCCATTTGTGTTGCAAGTGCCAGAATAGTCTTGATGGATGAATAGCGTGCTATTAGCGCAAAGGTCTCATCATAGTTTGTGCCCTCAATTTGTGAGAAGCCCTTGGCCACAAACCTGGCCTTGTACTTCTCCACACTCCCATTTGTGCCATGCTTCACCTTGTACACCTATCTCGATCCAACCACTGATTTGCCCCTAGGTCGTGGCACAATCTCCCATACATTGTCTTCATGTTGGAGGAATATTCCTCCACCATGGCATCCAACCAAACTTGATGAGAAGTTGCCTCCTCGTAAGAAGAAGGCTAAGTGTCCGGTTTCGCCAACTCTGTCATCAGTACCATATAACCTGTGTACCTCTATGGTTGTTTACTCTACTTGAACATGGTGCTAGGAGCTTCAACATGCTCCTGGGCCTATTGAGTCAACCTCCCAGTCCACTTGGCTTTCTTCCTCCCTGTGCCAGGAGTCTCTAATTGAGTAGTTTCCTGCTCTCATCCTAGTCTCTTCTCCTCATCATTCTGCTCTACAACCTACTGTGGATCTTGTTGTGCGAGCCTCTTTCCACTCGTCTGAGACTCTGTCTGTGATCTTGCCTGAGGCTCCTCCTTAGAAGCGAGTAGCTCCTTCATTTGAGGTACTACTATTTGCTCTCTCCCTAGAGACTCCCTCAAAGCTTTGTCCTTCTCAAACCTCACATCCTGCCTCAAAACTGTTTTCTTGAGTCCTGGTAGATGCACGCTGTATGCCTGAGCCGTCTCACTATATCCCACGAAAATACCCTTTTTTGCTGTGCGCTCCAGTTTCTTCCTGCTATCTTTAGACACCTGGCAATAAACTCTTGTTCCAAAGATCTGGAAGTGTGAAACATCAAGCTTCTTGCCTGTGAAAGCCTCCTCTGGTGTAAATCGTCCAAGACCCTGTGTGGACTCCTATTCTGCAAAAATACTGCGGCGTTGCACGCCTCTGCCCACAAGAACATAGGCAGTCCTTGATCATGCAACATGGCCCCAACTGCTCCAACAATTTTGTCGTTCTCTCTCAACCACCCGATTTTGCTGAGGGTTATGGGGCGCAATCAACTCTCTCCTAACGCACCCTTTCTTATACAACTCCTTGAAGGCATTAGAGACATATTCTCCCCCATTGTCACTTCTCAAGTTCTCACTAACTTGATCTTCTCCCTCGTCTAGTTTTCTACCAAGGCCTTAATCTCCAAGAACTTGGTTAAAGCCTCATCTTTCTTTTTCATAAAGAATATCCAAATTTTATGAGAATAGTCATCAATGAAAGTAACATAATACCTATGTCTCATAAGAGGAGAAGAGAAAGGTCCATATACATTTGAATGCACTAGCTCCAAAATACCTTTAGCTATGTTGTCTCAGCCCTGAAAAGAAGTCTTGGCATACTTGCCCAGCGTGCATCCCTTGCACACTCCATTTTTGTCAAAGCTGCGTGTTGGTAGTCCTGTGGATATCTGCTGAAGAATCTTCAACGCCCCATGATGCAAGTGTCCCATGCGCCTGTGCCAAAGTTCTCCAATATTACTACTCTTCTCACAACTTGTCTTGCTGCTCAAGGCTGCACAAGTCTTTACTTACAACTTGTACAGGTTCCTCATCCTCACACCTATCTGCTTCACTGTTCTAGAAGCTAGGTGCTTGAGGTATGCCTTACCTTTGTTGTGACATCATATACCTTGTCCTCAAGAGTAGCTACTGAAATCAAGTTGTTCTTCAGCCCTGGAACATAGAGAACATCCCTGAGATGGAGAGAGTTCCCATACTCCCTCTCAAAGCTGACAATACCATCTCCCTTGGTGTCATACTTGCCATTATCTCTAAGCTTGATATGAACTTGCATGTCCTTCTCCTCCAGTTGGCTGAAATACTCCATGTTCCTAGTCATATGGAAAGAAGCTCTTGAATCAATATACCACGTGCTACTGCCTATCGAGCTTTCCATGAAAGCTATCAATGAGAAGTATTTCTAAAACTGAGAAGCAAACCCATTAGCAACATGATCCTTACCTGATCCCTTCTTTCACTTTGGACACTTAGTAGCATAGTGCCCAAACTCATGGCAATGGAAGCAGTTCAACTTGCTCAAATACTTCTTCTTCTTGTCACCCTTTTGACTGGACTCGCCCTTCCCTTTGCCTTTCTTGCTCTTGGCCTTACCTGCAAGAGCAAAATTCCCCTCATTCGGTCCTGATTGATCTCCCTTCTATGGTTCCTCTTTGGATCTCTTCCTGTATGCAGTCAGTCCAAAACCTTTCCCAATCGAGAAATTTCTCTCTTCCACTGACTACATCCTGGAACCCTTTCCAAGACTTGTGAAGTCCAAGTAAGGCAAGGCTCACAAGGTCACGATCAGATACAACTTCACCCACACCACCTAGTTCATCTCGTACTTGAGTGAACCTAGTAAGATATGTGATAATGGGCTCACCTTGTTTCATCCGAATACTCCTCAACTTCTCCTTAAGAGCAATCTTCTTGGTATCACTGGTACTCTGGTATAACTTTAAGATGACATCGAACATCTCAAATGTTGTCTTCTCCTCATGGATATGAGGAACTGTATGATCTTTGACCCCTTTTAGAATAATCCTCCTAGCCTTTGTTGAAATATGTAACTAGGTTCGGTCTTCATAATGACATATGTAATCATAATTTTATGTATTTGATGTAACGAGAAAAATAAATTTATTATTATTGATCTTCAGCCATGGGTTTCATGCTCAAGGAAAATTTATTTTTAGGTCAAGCTCCCATTGTGAGCTCCTAGGATTGGTCATTAAGTCATAAAGTCAATTGAGTCTTTGTCATGTATGAGAGACCCTTCTTGGGCATGTTATATATTTATTTGAGTTATTGTAAGAGTCAAAAGACCCTCCAAGACCAATTCCAAGTGCTACTAGCATGCCGGCCTTCAAATGAAGCAATCAGCCTACACCAAGATGACATGTCGGCCTAGGATCAAGACAAGTCGGCTTACAAGCATGGGAAGGAAGCCTATATATAGGGCACTCGGCCTCATTCAAGGAGACAGATCTCATACACCAAGAAGTTCGATAAAAGAAGGAGCATCAATAAGCGAGAAAGAGGAAGATAAAAGGAAGGAGCATCAATAAGCGAGAAAGAGGAAGATAAAAGGAAGAGAAGAAGATCAAGTTTTTGGGCTGAAGTTCCTCACACGTGCGAAAAATATTGGGCATCATTGGTTGCAGTAGAAGCTGAAGTATGAAAGTCATCTAAGGAGGTTGAAAACAAGTGAAAGTCAAGCAATCTAGTAAGCTGATTTGCTATGGAAAAAGCTTCTATCCAAGCGAAGAAGAGAAAAGGGTAAAACCTCCATCTTTCTCCCACATGTGCAAAATATAGGGTTTCTCTAGTGACCGAAAATTGCAGACAAAAATTGCAAGGGTTGAAAAGGAAGTCAAAGAAGCAACTGTCGCTGGAAGTAAGTTTGACGAAAGAGAAGACTCATCATGGAGTAGCATAGACTTGGTCTTGGAGGAGTTTTGGTCAAGGGTCTAGGACTTGGAATTCGTCAATTAGAGATTCTATAAGAAGAAGAATTCGGTGGGTTTTCCTCTCAAGTTTGGAGAGGTTTTGGCCCTGGCGGATAGCCTATATCTTGTGTCCTTTGTCTCATTATTATTTATGTATTGATATCTATTTGATTAAGAGAACACAATAATAATCAAGCTAAAGAAGAATCTAATCAAGAAAAGTAAAAAGCATTCACAAGCAATTATCATAAGTATCGAGAAATGACCTATACTGTTGCCCCTAGATTTCTCAACATGGTATTGGAGCTAAGGTGACAAGTCAAGGAAGGGCAGCTCAATAAAGGACACTCAAGCAATCAAGGGCATCAAAGCATCAAGAAGATCCTTTCATCTCCAAGGAATTTCGAAGGAAGTATGAATACCCTAGCTTGCTCAAGGAAAGAGTCTACACTTGAGGCATTTTTGGAACGTCGCTCAAATTTTAATCTCAAGAAAGAAGAACTCAATAGATCCTATCTCTACAAAAATTCAAGAAGGCCTACAAGCGAAGCATCTTGAAGTCTACTCATCCAAGGGAAGCTAGAATAAAGGAGCTGTTATCATCATCGAAGATTCAAGATCTCCCTCTCTTTGGGTCAAGGATCATTTTGAAGGAAGACATCTTCTTCAAGAAGAAATCTTCTATAACCACATCATCAAAGATCAAGAAGGCACCAAATTGAAGATATTGTCATCAAGGAGTATCTTCTCAAGTAAGTAATTTTATGTCTACATCTAAATCAATCAAGACTCAAAATGTCTTTTTGCAAGGAGAGCAACAAGTTGGTTGGGTCAGTGAACTTTCTAGTATGGAAGAAGAGGACTGATTTGATCCTTATAAAAAATGAAGTTGTGGAACATGTTAAGAGCTCAATAACTAAACTTCCAAAGGAAGAAGCTCAAGCACTTGCAAAATACATGAAAGGGGAAATAAGGGCTCAAAGGATTCTCATTGTGTCCATCAAGGATCCCCTCATACCCTATGTATCAAAGTTGGAAATGACTAAAGAAATCTATGACAAGCTAGTGGAACTATTCTCCATGAGTACTGCTGGAGAAGTAATATCACTAAGACAAGAACTCTACAAAATGAAGATATCCAAGGAAGAAGGAATAACCTCATATTTTATGAGGGTGTCAGAAATAAGAGACCAACTCCAAGAGTTGGGAGAAATAATGTTTGACAGGGAAATGACTACCATAGTGCTCAATGCACTACCAGAGGAATGGGGCAACTTCACATCAAGCATCTATGGAAAGAAGGAAGCTATTCCGTTCAAGGAACTATGGTCATTATGCACAATTGAGGAAACTAGACTGAAGGCAAAACTTGATGTAGGATCAAGAGAACAAGCACAAGCATTTGCTACCATGACTAAAAGAAAAGGGAAGTCTAGGAAGGTTGGTCCTCAGAAAAAGAAGAAGAATATGACAAAGGTTCAATGTTATGGCTGTCATGAGTATGGGCACCATAAAAGAGATTGTCCAAAATTCAAGAAGGACAACAACAAAAGAGGAAGGGAAGAAGCCCATATCATTGAAGAAGTGGAAGACGCTGAAGAGAAGAAGTCCAAAAAGGAAGAAGTAAGAGATCTCTACTATGATTGAGATGATCTTCTTCACCTAGTTCTTTTCAAGTCTTTGTTATTTAGTTCTTGTATAACTATCATGATAGGAATCATTAAAGGCTTCATAGGATCGTCATGTTAGGAGATGGCATCATAAGAAGCATACAATATGAAACAAGAGCTCGGGACATCATAAGAACCTTGCAAAAGAGCTGAAGTAGAAGTCTATGGCAGTCAACTATCGTGAAAAGGAGCTCTTGGTAACCTCATTAGAAGCATAAGTAATACCTATGGATAGAAGAAAGTCATCTAGTATAGAGCTCGTCATACATCATTCAAGATGAGCATTTGCAGGATGAGGATGATCAATATCCTCCATTGAATTTTCAAAGGAAGATTCACCTATTGAAAGAAGCAAGTATCTTGCCGGCAATTCCACCTTGTGAGGGATTCATGGGATGAAGGTACGATGATTAAGAAATGAAGCAAGTTAAGGTGATTGAAGAACCTTCAATCAAGGAAGATGGTGAAGGAAGATGACCAAAAGGAAGAGATGAGGTATGTATGCTTAAATTTGATAAAATTGAGTCATGTCATATAGTTGTAGATAGCATGGATAAATTCTCTGCCACATGAGCATGATCAAGAGAAAGGGATCTCCTCCTTTAAAAGGATGCATGAAGTCATGGTTCACATATTGACTAAGATGAAATCAACATAATAAGTCCTCATATGCTAAGTTGCATGAAATGCCAAAACATTTCGGAGTTTCCGAAATGGGTACGTTTAGAAACGTCACCTCCCAAAATTGGAAACGTCAGCCGAAACGTTAGCGGAAACGTGATATATATATATATATATATATATATATATATATATATATATATATATATATATATATATATAAAGAAATAAGTGAATAACACATTATCTTGCTAGAAAAAAGGGAATAAGACCCATATATGACAATTTAAAAGGAAAAAGAAGTCTATATTAACTCTAATATATGATTACATGATGGTCGAGTTTCGGCCAAGTTTCGGAGTTTCGGGTACAGGTATGGCCCTAAACGCCGAGTTCTTTGAAGTTTCGTGCAACATAGCTCATATGGAATATGAGGTGGTTGACAAAAATAAAGGAACTATGGATGGAAGTTCTTGGGATGCAATATGTGAAGAAAGTAGGGAGAAATTGTGAAAGATGCAACTATGGTCACATAGAAAAGGAAATCAACATCTGATGACTAAAAGGATTAACTGTGACATCCCCATGAAAAAGGTAGGAAGACTTTGATGAAGTTTGAAAAAGAAGGAGACCCTTGACATTGTATATCTTGGAGATGTGTCAATATGTATGCAGGATGTTGATGTGACAACAAGCAGATGTCATGATGAAAATACCATCACAAAGGAAAGTTTGATTTAATGTTCATTCTTGATTTTTGAACAATATCTGGATGGGCTAATGTAGGGCTACCAAAGGAAGAGTTGTAGATGTCATCTACAATTGATACTCATGTGGTGGGATGGAAGATCCTGAAGGAAACATGATGTGAAGAAGGTAGCAAGGTATGAAGGAAGGCCAAATATGGACTAATGGATCACTTTCCGATGAAAAGAAGGAGACATGACTGCCATAATTCATAAATGAAAGTGACGGATGGTCGATGCCCTATAAAGAAGTCCCAAAAGATGTAGGCTCCATAACAAAGAAGAAATTCATGACATCGAAAGAGGAAGTCCTACAAGTAGCTGGTTGTCCCATGGTCTCCACCTAGAGAGCTGCTGGAAGCAAGTCCCTGGTTAAAGGGAAGCTTGTTCAAGTCCCTGGTTAAAAGGGAGCTTGGGTACATTCATTTTAGAGGAGCGGGTACATTCCTTCACAGGAATGGGTATATCCTCCCTGGTTAAGAGGGAGAGATAGACACATCATTCTTGTCTTCACTCAGGAAGAAAGAATGGAGGATTGGGTAAGCATTCGACATCTGATATTCTTTGAGGATGTGGTAGGGCATCCAAGATAAGAGTAGTTGTAGAGGACCAATATTCTTTGAGGACTGGGAATCCAAGATAAGAATAGTCCTGGTACAACATACTCTGAGAGAACCCGAGTGGGGTATGTTCTGAGAGAGATAATGATGATGGTGTCTATCAATCATTGGTCTCACCAACATTGTGCTTTGATCTTGTGAAGAGATAGAGTTGTTAGTCAAGGCCTTGCTATGTGACAATGCTGGATGATATGATGCGAAACAAATGGGTTACCAATCCGACTCTTCTTATGAGAATTCTTCGGATTGAGAATGTCCAAGTACCTTGTATGGATTATGAATACCTCCCTAGTTAAGAGGGAGTGTTGAAATATGTAACTAGGTTCCGTCTTCATATTGACATATGTAATCATGATTTTATGTATTTGATGTAATGAGAAAAGTAATTTTATTATTATTGATCTTGAGGCATGGGTTTCATGCTCAAGGAAAATTTATTTTTAGGTCAAGCTCCCATTGTGAGCTCCTAGGATTGGTCATTAAGTCATAAAGTCAATTGAGTCTTTATCATGTATGAGAGACCCTTCTTGGGCATGTTACATATTTATTTGAGTTATTGTAAGAGTCAAAAGACCCTTCAAGACCAAGTCCAAGTGCTACTAGCATGTCGGCCGTCAAATGAAGCAATCAACCTACATCGAGATGATGTGTCAGCCTAGGATCAAGACAAGTCGTCTTACACGCATGGGAAGGAAACCTATATATAGGGCACTCGGCCTCATTCAAGGAGACAAATCTCATACACCAAGAAGTTCGATAAAAGGAGCATCAATAAGCGAGAAAGAGGAAGACAAAAGGAAGAGAAGGAGATCAATTTCTGGATAGTTTTTGGGCTGAAGTTCCTCACTGGTGCGAAGAATATTGGGCATCATTTGTTGCAGTAGAAGCTGAAGTATGACAATCATTTGAGGAGGCCAAAAAACAAGTGAAAGTTAAGCAATTTAGGAAGCCGAGTTGCTATGGAAAAATCCTCTATCTAAGCAAAAAAGAGAAAAGGGTATGACCTCCATCTTTCTCCGACACGTGCAGAAAATAGGGTTTTTGCAGTGACTGAAAACTGTAGGGGTTGAAAAAGAGGTCAAAGAAGCAACTGTCACTGGAAGGAAGTTTGACTAAAGAGAGGACTCATCAAGGAGTAGCATAGATTTGGTCTTAGAGGAGTTTTGGTCAAGGGTCTAAGACTTGGAATTTGTCAATTGAAGATTCTATAAGAAGAAGAATTTGGTGGGTGTTCCTCTCAAGTTTGGAGAGGTTTTGGCCCTGGCTGATAGCCTATATCTTGTGTCCTTTGTCTCATTGTTATTTATTTACATCTGTTTGATGAAGAGAACACAATAATAATCAAGCTAAAGAAAAATCTAATCTAGAAAAGTAAAAAGCATTCACAAGCAGTTATCATATGTATTGAGAAATCACCTATGCTGCTGCCCCTAGATTTCTCAACAACCTTGATGTCATTCTTAGTGTGCTAGGCCAATTGTTGGGGAGGTGGTGCTATCCCTTGCTTGATAAACTCACCAACCCCATTATCCCGCAACACAATTGTGATCCTCCCTTTCCAATAGATGAAATTCGATGCTCCCTCTAAATAATGATCAACTCTCAATCCTTGACACGCGATTCTCCAAATCCAAGGAATTGATCTTCAAAATTTTGATCTCTGTTCTCCAACAATAAAGTGATCTCTTTCATGTTGGTGTTTATTCTGTTCACTGCTTTGATACCATGTAGAAATTCCTCGAAATTCTGCAACTGCGTAATGAACAATTATGAAAACTAGTTTTTATTCATAAGACACATAATTTCTCCACTAATTTGCAGTGAAATAGAACAAAAATAAATCATAGTCACAGTAGCAAAACACAAAATTTTGCCTAGGGAACCCAGCTGGGAAAACCATTTGCTTGATTGAGAATTTATTGATAGAAGAATGAAAACAATAGATCTCTTATAGTACAATATTGTGTCACTTGAGAATACAACCTTCTCCATGCTTATTCTAAGCTGAAACACTCTTGCACATAACCTTGATCCTGCTTCCTAAATTTGTGTGCACTAGGAACCCCTATTTTCTAGCACATGGGATGCTCCTATTATTTAGGGAGTCTCCCTAAATTCTTGCGCACTTCCCAAGGAATTCCTTCTCCTACAAATTTGTGGCAGTGCACAAGCTCCTCTTGGATGTTCTTCCTCTCACAAGCTCACACACAGTTCTTGTGCATACAATTATGATACAAATTGTGCCTTCGTTCCTCCTTTTAAGCAAATTGAATGGCTAAATCTGGAAAGTTCTATTTCTGGAAAGTCAAACTGGTGATTGAGTTGTTAACTGAGTTGAAGTGGCTCATTCAACTCGTCCTAAGTCTCGATCTAGAATTAGAGACTTGTCACTCTTTTTTTTCCCAAATTAACTCACACTAGAATACAGTAACTAAGCTTTCCACATCTGCGCATTCACTGAACTACTTCATCACTCGTCCTAATTCTTAGGAAACTCGAGCATGCCGAGGAAGAACTTGTTGAGGTCTCTTTTACTTAAGCACAAGTCAAAGAAACTCTTTCTCACTACCATTTTCAACATTATGTAGGGTTCATCGCAGTTGTAGGGCTAGTCCAATCCGTATCTTGTGCACCTATGTCCTTCCACATGGTCATGTGTCATAGAGTCTGTATACATCCTTGGCTTTGGTGCAATATTCATGAGACAGTTCTCAACATGGTAGTCTCATAGTTCTTTGCATTTCACATTTCTTGAGGCAATCCACATTTCCTAATGTATGTGGTCCCAAGGTCGAAAAGTCAATAGGGTCTCAAATTGCTTAGAATGATGTATAGATGATATGCCACAAATTTGTTTTTGCAAGGATGAAGGTATTATTCAGAAATTGCAGTCAAAGGTGGCAATACCCTCTTTAAGTGACACATAAGTCTTCCAGGTAGCAAAATAGTGTGAATACTTGGCATGTCGAGGAAAAATTTATGTCAAAAGTTATGTAAAAAATTAGCTAGAGAAAACCCATGTTGTAGATTCCTCAAATTCTCAAGTGAGTTGAAGATCTAGCGAAACCCATGTGGTAGATTCCTCAAATTCTCAAGGGTGTTGGAGATCTAGCAAGTGAGCCATCCATGCAAGGTGGATGTCCTATCTTAGTGCCATGTGGAGGTCAAGATAGCCATTGGAAAGGTCAAAAACTAGTGATTGAGGGTTAAATGGACATTAAATATGGTAAAAAAATTCAATGAAAGTCAAGTAACCAAGTCAAAAAGCTCAAGGGCATTGATAATAAAGCATCTGGAAGGAATTTGATCCCCTTTCTACTAGCTGTTTGATATCCAAAGTGGAACATTGAGGTGGTCAAGGTCAATTAAGGGAGTGTTGGACCATTTCTAGACAAGAAAATAGTCATTGCAAGTGGATTGACTCCTTCCAAGCAAATTGACCCCCCTGGCAACTAAATCAAGCCTCTCCTTAAGCAAGTTGAGACCCTAGTCAAGCAATCAAGCCACATCTACTAGCCGTTGATCCAAGTCAAGCAAGTCGCTGAGCCTCTTATGGTTACTATATATCGCCTTGTGCTCTTCCAAGGTAAAAGCAAGGGAAACGTTGCCTCCCCAAGTGGATTCCATGGTCAAGTCAAGCAAATTGAAGCCCCTTATGTGGGCAATTTTGTAATATAAAATATTTTCTCATGAATAAATTAGTCTCCTAGTTGTGGGTGACAGGGTAGGAAATTATTTTCTTGAGAGTGAGGTCCAACTAGCCATTACTAAAGAAATTATATAAGGCTAGTCCCTACTCTCTTCTTTTTTGTTGTTGAACCGTGAGATCATAATGCCATAATAGAACTTTTCCATTTGCAAACATTGTGTATATTGTGGGTTCATTTTTTCTGTCCTTCTTCTTCTTAGCACTTGTGGTAATTGTACTTAATAAGATGGACACAGGTAGATCCAGGTTACACTGCAATTTGTGGGTTGATCCATCAAGGGGCTACACAGTCACATAGATGGGATAACCAGGGCACTCACCCTCATTATACCCTTTGTCGGAGGTTGGTGTTACTGGATGCAAGCGATTGGACAAAAATCCTTATTGGGGATATCTTTGACTAGGTGAAGATCTCAACCAATCCCATAGTCGACCCATAGTTTAGAGACATTTCACCAGGAATCATTTCTTGTTGAACTTGGAAATTTGTGGACCTGTCTTAGACAAGAGTGGGGACGATTAGTATTTTTTGACTCTAGGCCCATTTCTTGTTCAAATTGCAAGGCTAACCTAGAGGGGGTTGTGATTCATGACCTGAAAATCGAAAAGGCAATATTGGGCCAAGGTGAGTCTCATTTACAACAACCAACCTATTTAAAAATCTCAAAATCTTTTTCTTTTACTTTTTATGTAAAATAAAAAACAAAAAAATTATTTTGCTAGCCTTGTACTTCAAATTCTATCCTGAGTTAGCTGGTTACTGATTGGGGTTTTCAGCTTAAATTTTCTATTTTATCCAAGGAGTATTTGCCTTCTATTTTCTGCACTTAAGTTACATATTTCATAAAGGTATTCTAAGTAGTTTTGCAGATCTGCAATAATTTACAGCAGATTACAAACCAGATTGGACAAAATACTTTACACAAGAGACTCATCCAAGTAAGTTTATTTCATACAAACCCTTATTTAAATTCCATAACTCTTTTACAAGTATTATTTTCAATATTTTTGGGTCATGTAGACACGTTCCAGACATTAGAAATCATATATATATTTGCTGGGATAAATTACTGGGTTTTTACCTAGTGGGGATTTAACCCTAAATCTCTGCAACAAGTTTCCAGCTTGCTGGAAACACAGACTTTGTTGCAGACCTACAGCTTAAGAAGGTAGATACTGATATATCCTTGCTGTTCTAGTTTCCCCCACCCCTAGATTATCAATCTAGAGTATATACTATATATACACTTTTGGGTGGCCCCGAAAGGGGATTTATCTAGCTATTCGTGTGTTTATCTAGATCTGAGACTATAGGATAATGAACAGATTTACACATTACAGCCCCTTGTCAAAGCTACACCTCAAGCATATCTTCTATATTTGGTAAGGACAATATTTACTCACTCTTTTGGGTTCATAATAGTTAAATTATTTTGAGTTGTGAGTAATTTTAGTTTTTGGTTTGCACTATTTTCTGTGTTAATATCACTTTCAGATTAGCATAAACTCAAACAATTAACTTCTATCTTCATCCTAGACTCCATGACTAGGTACTAGTTTGCTAATCCCTTGGGTGAAGCATTTTGTTTAGGGAATCCTCCCATAGCCTTTTCGTAGGAGTTGAGGTTAAAGAGTGGGGACTCATGCTAAGGTGATAGTGGGCACTTGTCTTGTGTGTGCCATCTTAGCGTCTTGTAAGGTCATTGACAAGATCACTAATTTGGGTGGTAACATTACTAAAACAGATTTGATGGAAGAGTATCCATTCTCAAATAGGACAAAGCATAATTTTGGAGTTTAAGGGTGCTGAGTCCATATTAGAAGTCTATAGTCTTTGTTTGGTATAAAAATGATCAATAAAATAATATTTAGGAGCTCATTTGATTATATCAATCATTGATATTCCCTTCAAATAAAGGAAAAGCAAATATTAAAGATAATATTAAGCATGTATTTTTTATCATTTCCCCATCATCATGGAATGGATGAGCACTGTTTGTATCTAAGTTGCACGAAACGGGGAAACGGGTATGAGTTTCCGAAATAGGCACGGGTATGAAATGTGACCCCCCCAAATTTTGTAAACGGGGAAACACAATATATATATATATATTTTTTTTTTTTTAGGACATTTAAGAAAAATGTGCAATCATAAAGCATTTATGATACATTCTAACTTTGGCCCATCTTGGCCTCATCTTGGTAGAGCTTGAAAGAGCCTTTTGCTACTCCTCATCTATGGACTGTGTCCTTGTTGGTGCTACTAGTCCCTACTCAACCTTAGGAGCTTTTCGCTCCTGATCCTCTACCCTTGTTAGCTCTATGTCATGAGACCTTCAAAAGTTCCTACCCTTCTCGAATTTGACATCCTAACTGACAATGACTCTCCTCTGTCATGGAATGTAGGTCATATAGGCATTTGGAACTGTTACTGCTCAATTTAGCTGGTGTCCTAGGAGGGGTTCCAAAGGGACTACTACTAGATCAAGTGGCAACAATGGGACAAGAACCCACTCTCGCCTTAGTCGATGTCCCCTGCTCTTTCTGGACTTTCCCGATATAGAGAAATCACTGGGAATGACGAGTCAGTGATGGGATAGGGAGTGATTTCTAGAGCCCATTCAATAGAGAGACTCAAATAATAGGGCTTGCTTACTTTGGAAGCGAGATGAAGGGCTCTCTAGAGAAGGCTTGAGGGATGCTAGGACCTAGGGATTAGAGGTATTCCTTAATGAGGAATGTCCTAGACCTTAGATTCCCTTTAGAAACAAGATTCCCAAAGTGGACTTGTGGAAGAAGGAAAAGTTATGTTGTGGGTCCACAAAGGGAGCCTTGGGAAAGCCCTAGCTTGGCCTAGGGTTTGAATGATTCTTGAGGGGATATGTAGGCTAAGAAAGGATGGAGGAAAGTCAAATGAATGATTAACTTCCTTTAAATTTTTGGGCAAGTAAACTCTCCAAGATGCCACTAACCAAGGACACCTAGGGACAACAATAGTGTTGGGGCTAGGGCTTAGGATGTCTCGAGATCTAGCCACGAAATTTTGTTGAAACCTTGAGGGTACCTAAAGAAAACCCTAGCGCAATAGTGGATCAACTCACACTTGAAGAGGAGCTCACTAATGCAATTCGCACTAGGCCCTAGAAGGTACAAGGGTTAGGGCAAGAAAAGGGAAAGAAAAGGAGAAAATAAAGGTTTAATATGATCACCAAGACAAGGATTAGTGCCTAGCCTATTGGGAGAATGGAGTCAAGAATGAAATTTGATTTTTAGACCTTTGCTTCATCAAGGAGTCCAATAGTAACTTCGCTAGCCTAAGAAGGTGCTAGTTAGGTCACACAAGGAATTCATACTTCATTTTACAAAGCTAGATGGAGTTTCAAGGTTAAACCACCTAAGTTAACCCCTAGAAATATTCACTCTTATTGCGAAATGAATAACACATGCAATAGATCAAGATTACCAAGTGATTCAAGTTTTTCGCATAAATTTAGAGCACAAGCAACATCATGATGCAGTATTCCATACATTAGATATATAATAAAAATTTTTGCATAAAAGAGAAACTTACATGACAAAAAGAGTATATCCATCCATTATATTTGCAAGAGAGAAGTTCCAAGATAGAGTAGCAATAATCTAAACATCAAAATGCATTAAAGATCCTCCAATTCGCTCTGCTGTCGCACAGATTGTCACGACAACGCTCAAACCAGGGGTTGTCACTCTGATCCCCAATCTCTCCGTTTAAGCTGTCTCCCGAGGCTAGGGCGGTAGACCTTATGGGATAAAAGATGACCAATTGTGGACCAGTTGGGTTGGGAGACACAATAAGGCAATACCAGTTCTCGATTGATTTTAGGAGTTAATGTACTAGTGCCTTATGGAGTTAATGATTAAATAATTGTTTATCAAATGCTGCAAAAATATGAGCTTTGTATTTCCACTATTAACAACCATTTATCAAATAACTCAAGCAATGCAAGATATCCAGTAAATTCATAATGCTTTAACGATGATCTAGCAATTAAACTTCAAGAAAAATTAAATGCTTTAAATGATCATAAAATTTAAATGCTGACCAGTTACCACTTTCACATAGCTAACTTCAAAATAAACATTAAATGTGTTTAACTATAGAGAAATGGAACATAGAGACACCAAAAAGAAGTTTTCAATTTTTTTGTTAAGCTTTTCAAAATATTTTTTAATTTTTTATATATTTTAATTTTTTAAAATAAAACAAAACTAGATTAAAAACTAAAAGGACCTTTTATATATATTTATATATATTTTTCTTATTTTTATATTTTTTTAAAATGAAATAAAACTAATTCTAAACTAGATGAAAATTAAAATATATTAAAAAAATCTAATTCTAAAAACTAAGATCTAACTTAACAAAATCAAAGTCTAATCTAATTTAAATCTAAACAAAAATCAAACTTCTAGATGTTTTAAATTTATATGTTTTTTTTGACAAAACCAAACCAGAGTAAAAATTTCTCATTATTAAAACTAAAGCCTAAATAAATAAAATTTAAATCTAAATTAAAACAAAAAAGCCTAAGGATTACCTTTTTTATGCCCTTTTTTTAATTTCTATTTTTTGATTTTATGAAGGAAATCAAAACTAAATCAATAAGAAAGAAAAAGTAAAATAAAACATCAAATCTAAACTCATACGAATATACAAAAATTAAATTAACTAAAACCCAAATCATAACAAAATTTAATGAAAAAATCGAATATGACTAAAACCTAAATGCATAAAGGAAATAAACCAAAACATGAGCATATATATATTATATATATATATATATATATATATATATATATATATAATATATATATATATATATATATATTCTTACTGTTGCTTGTGTTTAGGTTCTCGACGGTGGCGAGGGCAGCGAAATTCGACTTTGGAGTGGTAGCTCGATGATAGACGCAGTGATTGCAGCGTGAAGGCACTACTGGCGTGAAGGTTGGACGACAACGTATGGAGGAGGCTGAACTAATTTGCAGGTGAAGGCGTGGGCTGGAGCAGATTTGAGCTGGCCGCAAGGAGGAATGGCAAGGAAAGCGTTGCGCATAAAGAATGGTTGTTGCAACATATAGGTGATGCGTGAGGGAGAGAAGAGGTGATTGCACGCAGAGGAGAAGCGTGGGGAAATCGAGGATTACAGGAGCGGGGATTTGGCAATGGGCACGCTTTTTGCAGGTGATGGTACGCAGGAAATGGAGGGCGTAATAGGTGAGCAGCAAAGGGTAAGAGAGCAGTGTACACAGAAACGAGGGTATGGTGGAGAATGCTGCAGGTTGATTGTGTGGAGTTTTGTGGGATCCATCAAGAACAACGTGAATGAAAAGCTGGACTGCGTTGTGTGTATCTGCCAGAATGATAAAACAATTTTGAAACCCTCAGATAAATATCCCAAATTCCAGAAAAACGAACACTTATACTTCGGATTTATCAGTGAAACTCCAGTGGACAAATGGCTTGGAAAACCTTGAATTTCTTCAGAAAACCTTGCAAATTCTCCAGTAAATTTTAAATTGCCCTGCATTCAGATATGTCTAATGAAAACCCCGAAATTTTTTTAAGATCTATACCTGCAACTTGCAATGGCAAAAACAGAAAACCGAGAAGTAAAATGTGCCAGAAATAAAACTGAAAACCCTAAAACCAACAAAGAATTTACAATATTTACAGATTTTCGACTCTTAAGCAGCCAGATTTGTCAATAATCCACAATAATATTTTCAGAATTTTAAACTTAATGTGAAATACTTCAGAAAACCCTTCATGCATTCATAAAAATTTCAAATGATAAGCCCGAGATCAAGAATTGGCTAGGCTCTTTCAGAAAACGCAATCCGAGAGTTGGCTGGTTCAACTGAGAACTTCCTCTAACGCCCGGTAAACTCAAAACTAAGATTTCTTGCATAGCTTAAAATCAATCATTAACATAGAGGGAGAAAACAATAGTGAAATCCAGATCAAATGGAGATACCTGCCATTATATTTCAGAATCTAAACTATCATTCAAACCCCAGGATCGAACAAGATACCTGTGCCTCAATCAATCTTCATCAAGCTATTATCGATGACTGAAAATAAAATTATGCAGAAAAATAAAAGATCTTACAACATTTCCAGAAGAGTAACACCAACAAGATTTTTAACCCCAAAGTCTTTTTTTATTGCACAAAAAATGACTACAAGAGAGCTTTCTTTAGCACCAGACTCTCAGATCAAATCTGATTTCAAATGACTCCTGACACCCTATTTAAAGGAAAAATTTCCAACGGCTAGTTCGAGTGATCCATGTCAAAATGATCTCGACCATCGATGAGGATCAAAATCCCTTTTAATCTCATCCGTCGAAATTTTAAATGCATTTTAATATATTAAAAAAGTAAAACTTTGCATTTATTTTCTCAAAACTCTGACTTATTATTATTTTAGTTTATGTATTTTTAAAATTTTTATTTTATTTAATTTTTTAATTATTTTTTATTTAAATTTTTAATTATTTTAATTTAATTTTTATTATTTATATCTTTAATTTTTTATTTTTTGGATCCTCGAACTTAGCCTTTGGAAAAATCACCTAGGAACTTAGGACTTATGAGGGGATTAAAACATTTTCTAACCCTCAAGACACTTTACATCATGACTTTTACAATTTTACATCTCAAGGGGGAAAACCCATTTGACATAGACCCTTATAGACCACCCAGTTCTGCGACCAAATATAATCTAACAGATCAACACACCAGGATTCCCCTAAGATTCTAATGACAAAATTCATTCCGACTTTGGGGTTAAGCTGAAGGAAAAATCTGCCGGTCATGGATTGGTGAGACAAAAAACCTTCCGGAATGTATATTATCACTAGAAAATTAAGTCCACCTAGGCAATTTACATACATGACTCATCTCTGCTAAGATTATTTACAATTCACACATTCAGACTGGGTTTACATCATAACATGATCAGGTCGACGATGACTGTCGAATGGCACGGACATGTCGATTAAGTGCTATCCCTTTTGCGAAAAAGGGGGGGGTACTGCTATGGGTAGTTGACACATAGTGGTCAACATTTGGCTCTACTTGGGGACACGTTGCTACACTGTAGGAATGTGAGAATCCAGAATCTGCATCCACGCAACACACAACAAAACATAAGTAGCATCCATTCTAAAATCATCATATAACATTAAACACATGAAAGATATAAGCTCTTCATTTATTAACTATCTGGAAAAGTAAATCTAATTCTAAAACAGAAATGAAAATGCTGAAAAAACAAGGAGTAAGGTTAGAAATACAAAAGATGCCCCATGGCATCAGATGTGTTCAATATAGTGTACACTGAGCATTTGCATGCTTTCAAGCAAATCTGTCGGCTGCTTGTCGGATGTGCCATGTTCAATTCTGCATACGGTAGGACTTTTCCCTATCCGAAAATCAAGCTGCTCGCGGCTGTCTGATGCATCAAATCTTCTTCTCGTTTTATTTTTCTTGCGCTTTTTCTTCGTGGCAGGCTGTATCACTAATGACGTGGAACTTTCTGCTTCAAAGCTTTTAGATGAAGTATGTAAGATATGCGTGACATGTCTTTCTTCATTCTGCATCTGCCTTGTCAAGGATGATGAACCAATCTCACAGGTGCCATGAGTTATAACTTGATCTTCAATGACTGGTGGATTAAACATGTGAGCATCAACTTGATTATTAATTTCCCATTTATCTAGGTCAATTCAATTATCCACTTTTCAATGGAACAAAGGACCTCATAATATGATGGAGCTTGCTGTAACAGATAAGGAGGCTCTTGATTTATTGACGTTCCCTGGTTTCTTTCATCCTCTGACCATTGTTGAAATTTCTGAACCTATATTTTAGTGGCATGTATTTGACTAGAGTGTTCAACCTTCATAGCACTGATTTCCCTGGCATGGTCTTCTTCCATATCTTTAATTACTTTATCGTTCTTTTCCTTTATGGTCATCAAGCAATGCTGCATAGAGTTTATCTCTTCCTTATGATTTGCTTGCATGGTAACTAATTGATTATTATGATCGAACGTCATGATAGTCATTTCTTCATCCATAGTTAATAACTTGTTTTCCATAGAATTAATTTGCCTATCATGATTAGCTTTCATGGTCGTCATATTTTCCTCTAAGCTTGATAACTTGCTTTGCATAAAACTAATTTCTGTGTCATGATTAGTCTTCATAGCCTCAATTTCCTTAGCATGCTGATTTTGCATGATCTCTATCTCCCTATTATGTTTTTCCAGGTGGGTGCATAAAGTTCTCACATCATTGGTGTAATTAGTTTGATTGATCTCCATATTTTTTACCAACAGCATTAGTTCTTGTATAATTTGCTTTTGATCTTCCTTTTCATTGTCAACACTGTTTTTACAATTTGCCCCTGCTTTTCTACTATCATGGATTTGATCTGTAATGGTACAGGTGGATGGCACATTCTGATATGAAGAATTGTCTTGAAATTTTTCATCGACAGCTGGACCTTTTATAAGATTACTTTCATTCGGTTGCACAATTTTAGGGGCACAAGGCGAGCTATCTGGATCACCATATCTATCTTTAAAAGAATTGACAATGTCTTGTAAAGAAGTGAAAGAATCCGTAGGACAATTGTTAAACCAATTCAAAGCATCACCCTCTAAAGAAAGGACAAAAAGACGCATTTTGACATCTTCGTGATTACACTGAGGGGGTCTACAATATATGATCATTATACGAGTAAACAAGCCTAGATGCTTGTTAACAGCGACATAATCACCACTTGAGAACAAAGGTAATTTAGAAATGGCCACTTCCGGAAAATCATGGAGATCATCAGTGAAATGACATGGTTTAAACGAATAATCCATGATGAACAACGAGGGACCAAATGGATGATAGAAAGAGATCTTTGCTCAAGAAAATCAAGAGATGAAATAAGTGGAGTTGCCACTTGAACAATGAATCTAATTCTAGGATCCAAAAAGAAACCAACAAGAAGATATGAGGGAGGCTTCTTGCCTGGGAAAAATAAAAGAAATGGAGTGGAGTCGCCACCCAGACAAGAAATGAACTGAAGAGTAGTTGCTGATATGACGAAAAGTAAGGCGATGAAAAGATCCAAATGATGCCAAAAAATGTTGACTCTGCCAGCTCAAATGAAAAGATTCCAGATTCCAGATGAGAGAGAAGAATAAAGATGAAATGCCATTGAAATACCAGGGACAGAAAAACTCTATCCTCGACAATGGCGCCAAAAAATGTTGTCGCACAGATTGTCACGACAACGCTCAGACTGGAGGCTGTCACTCTGATCCCCGATCTCTCTGTTTAAGCCATCTCCCGAGGCTAAGGGGGGTAGACCCTATGGGATAAAAGATGACCAACTGTGGACCAGTTGGGTTGGGAGACACAGTAAGGCAATACCAATACTCGATTGATTTTAGGAGTTAATGTACCAGTGCCTTATGGAGTTAATGATTAAATAATTGTTTGTCAAATACTGCAAAAATATGAGCTTTTTAATTCCACTATTAACAATCATTTATCAAATAACTCAAGCAATGCAAGATATCCAGTAAATTCACAATGCTTTAACGATGATCCAGCAATTAAACTTCAAGAAAAATTAAATGCTTTAAATGATCATAAAATTTAAATGCTGACCAGTTACCACTTTCACATAGCTAACTTCAAAATAAACTTTAAGTGTGTTTAACTATAGAGAAATGGAACATAGAGACACCAAAAATGAAATTTTCAATTTTTTTGTTAAGCTTTTTCAAAATATTTTTTTAATTTTCTTATATTTTTTATTTTTTAAATAAAACCAAAACTGGACGAAAACTAAAAGGACCTTTTATTATATTTCTTATTTTTATTTATTTTTTCTATTTTTTTAAAAGAAATAAAACGAATTCTAACTAGATGAAATTTAAAATATATTAAAAAATTAACTCTAAAAACTAAGATCTAACTTAACAAAATCAAAGTCTAATCTAATTTAAATCTAAACAGAATCAAACTTCTAGATTTTTTATATCTTTATATTTTTGATAAAACCAAACCAAAGTAAAAATTTCTCATTACTAAAACTAAAGCCTAAATAAATAAAATTTAAATCTAAATCAAAATCTAAACTATAAAACAAAAAAGCCTAAGGATTACCTTTTTATATACCCTTTTTTTATTTATTTTATTTTTTGATTTTATGAAGGAAATCAAAACTAAATCAATAAGAAAGAAAAAGTAAAATAAAACATCAAATCTAAACTCATACGAATATACAAAAAATTAAACTAACTAAAATCCAAATCATAACAAAATTTAATGAAAAAATCGAATATGACTAAAACCTAAATGCATAAAGGAAATAAACCAAAACATGAGCGTACATATATATATTTTTTTACTGTTGCTTATGTGCAAGTTCTCGACGGCGGCGAGGGCAGCGAAATTCGATTTTGGAGTGGCAGCTCGATGATGGACGCAGTAATTGCAGCGTGAAGGGATCGTTGGCGTGAAGGTTGGACGACAGTGTATGGAGGAGGTTGAACCGATTTGCAGGTGAAGGTGTGGGTTGGAGCGGATTTGAGTGATTGCGCAAGGGGAAATGAGGTGGCCGCAAGGAGGAATGGCAAGGAAAGAGTTGCGCAGAAAGAATGGTTGCTACAGCGTACAGGTGATGCATGAGGGAGAGAAGAGGTGATTGCACGCAGAGGAGAAGCGTGGGGAAATCGAGGATTGCAGGAGCGGGGATTTGGCAATGGGCACGTTTGTTGCAGGTGATTGTATGCAGGAAATGGAGGGCGTAATGGGTGAGCAACGAAGGGTAAGAGAGCAACGTAGATAGAAACGAGGGTATGGTGGAGAATGCTGCGTATAGAGCAGGTTCCTCTGATTTTTTGCAGGTTGATTGCGTGGAGTTTTGTGGGATCCATCAAGAACAACGTGAATGAAAAGCTGGACTGCGTTGTGTGTATCTGCCAGAATGATAAAACAATTTTGAAACCTTCAGATAAATATCCCAAATTCCGGAAAAAAACGAATTTCTCACTTATACTTCGGATTTATCAATGAAACTCCAGAAGACAAATGGCTTGGAAAACCTCGAATTTCTTCAGAAAAACCCTGCAAATTCTCCAGTAAATTTTAAATTGCCCTGCATTTAGATGTTGAATGAAAACCTCGAAATTTTTTTAAGATCTGTACCTGCAACCTGCAGTGGCAAAAACAGAACACCGAGAAGTAAAATGTGCCAGAAACAAAACTAAAAACCCTAAAACCAGTTAAAAATTTACAATATTTACAGATTTTCGACTCTTAAGCAGCCAGATTTGTCAATAATCGACAGTAATATTTTCAGAATTTTAAACTTAATGTGAGATACTTCAGAAAACCCTTCTTGCATTCATAAAAATTTCAAATGATAAGCCCAGGATCAAGAACTCGCTAGGCTCTTTCAGAAAACGCAATCCAGGACTTGGCTGGTTCAGCCGAGAACTTCCCCTAACGCCCGGTAAATTCAAAACTAAGATTTCTTGCACAACTTAAAATCAATCATTAACATAGAGGGAGAAAACAATAGTGAAATCCATATCAAATGGAGATACCTGCCATTATATTTCAAAATCTAAACTATCATTCAAACCCTAGAGATTAGACAAGATACCTGTGCCTGAATCAATCTTCATCAAGCTATTATCGATGACTGAAAATAAAATTATGTAGAAAAATAAAAGATTTTACAGCATTTCTAGAAGAGTAACACCAGCAAGATTTTTAACCCCAAAGTCTTTCTTTATTGCACAAAAAATGACTACGAGAGCTTTCTTTAGCACCAGACTCTCAGATCAAATCTGATCTCAAATGACCTTTGACACCCTATTTAAAGGAAAAATTCCCAATAGCTAGCTCGAGTGATCCATGTCAAAATGATCTCGACCATCGATGAGGATCAAAATCCCTTTTAATCTCATCCGTCGAAATTTTAAATGCATTTTAATATATTAAAAAATTAAAACTTTGCATTTATTTCTCAAAACTTTGACTTATTATTACTTTATTTTATTTTTAATTTATTTTTTAAATTTTATTTATTTTATTTTTAATTTTAATTTTTTATTATTTATATCTTTTATTTTTTATTGTTTTTTATTTTTTATTTTTTATTTTTTGGATCCTCGAAGTTAGCCTTTGGAAAAATCACCTAGGACCTAGGACTTAGGACTAACGAGGGGATTAAAACATTTTCTAACCTCAAGACACTTTACATCATGACTTTTACAATTTTACATCGCAAGGGGGAAAACCCATTTGACATAGACCTTATAGACCACCCAGTTTTGCGACCAAATATAATTTAGCATATCAACACACTAGGATTCCTTTAAGATTCTAATGACAAAATTCATTCCGGCTTTGGGGTTAGGCTGAAGGAAAACTCTGCCGATCATGGATCGGTGAGACAAAAAACCTTTCGGAATGTAGATTATCACTAGAAAATTAAGTCCACCTAGGCAATTTACATACATGACTCAGCTCTGCTAAGATTATTTACAATTCACACATGCAAACTGGGTTTACATCATAGCATGATTAGGTCGGTGATGACTGTCGAATGGCACGGACATGTGGATTAAGCGCTATCCCTTTTGCGAAAAAGGGGGGGCATTGCTATGGGTAGTTGACACATAGTGGTCAACACGCTCATCAATAGGTAGTGCAAAGTTCTCAAGAAGAGAAAGATACAAATCCAAGTGATGATGAGAGATGAAATGAATCTCTCATCAATTTATATGATCCTCTAAGGGATCCAAACTGCCTAATTAGGCCTAATGATGCCCCTAATAATAAAATAATGTACAAATAACAACCCTTTAGTGACAAGCCCACCAAATAGCTCCATAATATGAAAAATAAGCCTCTCAAGAAGCCCGAAATGATAGACAAGTAGCTAGGAGGGCCGTTGGGAAGCCAAATGGAGTCCAACATGTGCGAAAACGAATAAAAGGGCTCCAAAAATACTGATGAAGGGGATGACCCCTTGATCTCCAAGAACATGACCTGTGGTGCCCCTAAGTGGCTGTGGGGGTACAAAATCATCCTCATGGGTCTCCAACTAAATTGAACAAGCATGTATCCCATCTGCAAGGGCTGGCACAATGATGCAAGCCCTCCCTTTGTCTCCCATGGTGAGACACAACCCCATCTGGGCTCGAGATCAACTGGCAAGTGTGTGGTGCAAGTGTGTAGCTGGTTGGGCAAGGCGATCGAAGTGCATCATCATCATCAAATAAGTGGAACGCAAGTGAGCAATAAGTGGTGTTGAAGGATCCCATGGCATGGCTATTTTCTCTCTGCTATAGTGGAGGCCCATGGCTTTCAATGCACACCCTATGAATGCCAATATGACCCTCTGGAGGGCTTGGACCCCGTATAGGGAGACCAAAGCTCAAGATGAGGACCCACTTGCAATCCTAACCCCAAGATGAGGACCCACCTGCAATCCTGCATAAGATCTGATGCATCTCCTCACCTTCCAGTACAACAAATCATTAGTGTAATTGAGCAAATGAGCTTACAAGTCAAGGAACCAAGTGGGCACTTCATAGTGGCATGCCCTTCCATAATGGGCTTTAGAGTGTACATGTGTCTCCAATTTCAAGAAGGAGGTTAATCAAGGACCCTATTAAGTGGTTTCACCCTCTAAAGAGTGACAGGTCCATGGTATATTGGTCATATGGCACGTGTCATGTGATATAATGATGGAACGAAGTGGGGCATTGAGGAAGGCTCCAAGCCACATGCCATGGTACAAGGGTAGCTATGATGAGGGAAGCTCACACTTGGGTGTATAGATGTAGGAGGGAGAAATCGTGGTACATGAGTTACCTCGACCTTGTCTTTCCACCCTTCATATGCCTTTTGCCTGTTATTGATTTTTCTTTAAGAATTGGTCGAGGCTCCAAGGAATGAGAACATGATGTGTAAGATATAACAGTGATTACCCCCTTTAAGGTTGGGTAGTTCATCTCCAATTAGGGGTTGGGACAATCATGGGTTCCTTAATGAAGCAGGGGGCCAATATGAGGGGCCTTATGAACCAGGGTGATGGCCATGATGATAGGGGTAGAGCTCATGTTGGCTTTTGCTCACATGCTAAATTTGTATGCTCTTACCATCTTTTGCATTTTATGGTACAATTCTTGTTGAGAGTGGCCAAATTATGCTTTTTATTTTCTTTTTAGCTGCATCAACCTTCGGGGCATCGTTCCAGGGTCGACCCAAAGTGTGGACAAGGGGAGGGGGAGGCTAACTCCTTGTGGACCTAATGGACAAGTGCGAACCTGGATGGGAAATATATGAAAAGGGGTTATAATGAGCGGAGGGGAGTGATGTATGTGATGTCGGAAAGCGGGACAATACAACCAAAATCGAGGTTTCTCATGTAGTGCCATTTCTAAAGCTAGTAGCTAATAAAGGAGATCCCACGGGACTAGGATACAAGGTTAACCACCAATTTGGACAAAGGGGACTAGAATACAAACCAAGCCCATTCTTTCCGCCGAATTCCCCCACTAATCCATGCCCAGAAGTGTCCATGATAAGTAAGCAAAAACACCCAACTACATAATGAAAGTCATACCTTCAGGGTTGGAAGGCCCACCTTCAAACATACGATCATGACAGATGGGCAAGGGTGCATAATGGATGGCTTAGGTGGCGGAGATGGTGGCACATCGAGCTATATGGAGGTTGCTAGTTGCTGGCTGAAGACAATCTAGGAGAAAATTTCTCCTATGGGTGTCACTCATTGGTGGTGGGTAACAGGGACCTCATTGTAGCCCACAAAAATGTTGTTTCTAATTCAGGCTCCAGCTTAGTCCTCTTCTTTGTAGGAATGTGGACATAAACCGTACTATTGAAGATGCGCGGATGACTCACCTCCGGTTTCTCTCCTGTAAACATCTCCTTAGGAGTCATGTCCTCCAATACCCTATGAGGATTCCTGTTCTGCAAGTAAACAACTATATTGCAGGCCTTCACCCACAAAAAATAAGCAAGTCTTGATCATGTATTATTGCCTTCGCTACTCCCACTATGGTCCTATTCTTCCTTTCTGCAACCCCATTCTATTGAGGGTTGTAAGGCACTGTGAGTTCCTTTTTGATCCTCGCCTCCCTGTAAAAATCTAGAAATTCATTAGAGGTATACTTGCCCCCATTATCAGACCTCAGTACCTTAATCTTCTTCCCATTGTGGCTCTTCGCAAGAGCTTTGAACTCTTGAAACTGACTAAAGACCTCACCCTTTGTATTTAGGAAGTAGATCCAAGTATTCCTGGAATAATCATCTATGATGTTGCAAAGTAGCTAGACCTTGTGATTGATTCCACTAACATAGGGCCACATATGTTTGAATACACCAAGTTTAACACTCCCTTGGCTCTGGAATCATAATGAGGAAACGCTGCCTTGGCATGCTTTACAAGCGCACACCCTTTGCACACTCCCTCCTACTCCACCCTGATCTCTAGAAAATCTGTAACCATCCTCTGTAATATAGGAAGAGCCTTGTAGTGTAGGTGTCCCATCCTCTTGTGCCAAAGCTCACTCTGGTTGTCACTATCATGCACAAGGGCCTTCACTGGTTGACCTCTCAACAGATATAGATTTTTCTCCTTGCTCTCTATGACTTACCTCACGCTAGGATCAACCCCTTTCGGCCTAACAACTACTTCACCTCCCATGAAGCTTATGTCTAGTCCTCTGTCCTCCATGGCAAATACTGAAAGGAGATTCTTTTCCAACCTTGGTATAAACATCATCTCCTTCACCTCCGTGATACTCCTTAAGTCCATCTAAAATTGTATGGAGCCAATGCCCTTTACTGCATACCTAGTGTTGTTACCAAGCTCTGCATGTAGATCTATCGATTCCTTGGCCATATAGGTGAAGATATCTCAAGCTCCTACCATGTGACAAGATGCTCCACTCTTCACAAACCACACCCCTCTTGTAACAGTGCCAAAAAGACATAACACCAAGGCAAATTTTTTCTCAAATTTCTCGACCAACTCATCCATCTGTGTTGTGGTTGTTGTAGATGTCTTCTCTTTGCCCTTCTTCTTGTTTGGACATTGTCTGGCATAATAGCCGAACTTGTGACATGCAAAGCACTTGAATTTGCTCATGTCCTTCTCCTTCTTGCCTTGAGAAGATCCTCCTCCACCTTGGTTTTGCTTGGTCGTCCCCTTACCTTACTTAGCTTGCACAACAAGAGCAAGTTCCTCATCCCTACCTCCACTCTTACGCTATCCAATAGCTGTTGAAATCTCCCAAATTTCTTTCTGGATGAAGTCATCCCACTTTTGGCTTCAATTAGGAAGCTGTTGTCTAGTAAGGATCCCCTCCACAAAGGTGGTCCATTGTTTAGTGCAACCCTTAAGCTACCTTCACTAGCTCTGAATCACTCACAGGTTCTCCCATAGTTGATAACTCATCCATCTATGTTGTGGCTGCTGTAGATGTCTTCTCTTTACCCTTCTTTCTGTTTGGACATTGTTTGGCATAATGGCCGAGCTTGTGACATGCAAAGCACTTGACTTTTCTCATGTCCTCTTGTGAAGATCCTCCTCCACCTTGGTTCTGCTTCACTGTCCCCTTACCTTTCTTAGCTTGCACAACAAGAACAAGTTTCTCATCCCCACCTCCACTCCTACGCTATCCAATAGCTATTGAACTCTCCAAGATTTCTTTCTGGATAAAGTCATCCCACATTTTGCTTCAATCAGGAAGCTGTTGTCTAACAAGGATCCCCTCCACAAAGGTGGTCCATTGTTTAGGGAAACCCTTGATACCTACCTTCACTAGCTCCGAATCACTCACAGGTTATCCCATAGTTGATAACTCATCACGAGCTTGCTAGATCCTGGTGAGATATGAGGTCACAATCTTTGATTTGTTTATATGAATGATGTTCAACTTCTCTATTAGCACCATTTTTCTTTTCTCATTTGTGCTTTGGTATAGATTGGTCAAGGTCATCCACATCTTGTGTGCTGTAGTCTTCACTATTATGTGAGGGATCACATGATACCTCACACAATCCAAGATGATACCCCTCGCTTTCACATCTTTTAATTCATGCTCAATTGATAGGACATTATCTGAAGGAACTAAAACCTCATGATCTGCAAACTCCCACAAACCATTAGTCTTCAAGACAAGGGTTATGTGTTCCTTCCATGGACTAAAGTTATTGGCCTCTTCTATAACGATCTATATATAAATACAAAGAACGCAAGAATAATAGCAGACATACGATGCATGCATATGATAGCTACATATGCATGTGTCACATACATCATTTATAGAGGTTCTACTCATCCATCAACACCCATATTGCTTAACGTATCATGATTAATGGGTAAATACTAAAAGAGGGCTATATAAATTATATATTTCAGATTATTAATAAAAATTATATTAATAAATTAATAAAATGATTAAAAACATATATAAGAAATTAATTAAAAGGGTACTTAGTATAATGTTATAATCTTTATATTAAAAGAAGTACTTTAATAAAACATAAAGAAATGCAATTTATTAGATCATAAAGTATATATATACGTGACCTTAAAAAGAAATATGGGAGATGATACGTGACATGGAAGGGTGTCACCAGGAGACTAGGCGGAGGGCTGCTGGTGGAAGAGTGGCCACCACCAAGAAACCAGATAAAAACCACGGAGCAGAATTTTAGAAGGGGCCGGGGGGGAAGGAAGGAAAAGAATGGAGGAAAAGGAAATTGAAGGGGGAGGACATCATAAATTGAAATTACCCACAGGAAGAGCGTAGATTGTTTTGAGGTTTCTGGGCATGGGGGAACAGTCTGCTTCAACTAAGAAGCTTATTGGACTGAGTAGCGAGGTTCTGCTCAGTTTGGCTGGCTGGATTTTGTCTTTTGGTAACCGAAGCAAGGTAGCTGGAGGCATCATCAACTGCATGTGCACAGGTAGGTACCCTCAACAGTTCTGTTAGTTAATTTTGTAAGATTTCAGGAAATTAATTACAGGTTCAGGATAAAAACTCCTTTACTGTTTTTACATCTGTTTTACGATCCTGTCACCTTCCAACTTATCTTCATACCTCAAGTTGAATGATGCCATGTCACCAAATCAACCTTGGCCCCAAAATCCTTAAAAAATAAAACAAAACTTCTATTGTTGAAACCCTTATGTCACTTATATCTGCTAGTTTCTATTGCTCTATTTCCATGTTAATTCTTTAATACTAGATGAGATCTATTTTATCTTAGCAATTTACACAAAACCCAGAAAAATATTTTTTACCCAAATAAAATTTCTGAAACTGTTGTAAAATAAATACCCTGGTATTTTAACTTTTGAAAATTAATTTGTGATAGAAATAACATGATAAATCAGACATAAAACAATAGAGAAATGACCCAAAACTATCCTCCTTCACATTTATGTTAATAAGGAAAATTAGGGTCAGACCTGTTACCCACCATTTTGTGGGTGATATCCGTAGGAGAATTTTTTTCTCCATGATGTTCCTTAGTCGGCAGCCAACAACCCCTCGCAGCCACCAACTAGCTCGATGTGCCATTTCTCTGCCACCTGAGCCAGCCATGTGGTCCCTCACCCATCTGTCATGATCGTATGTTTAAAGGTGGGCCTCCCAAACCTAAAGGTATTTCTTGTTATTTGGTAATTGAGTATACTAGTTTATTTATCATGGGAACTTTGGGCATGGATTAATGGAGGGATTTAGCGGAAAGAGTGGCCTACGTCTTTGCTCTTGTCCCCTAGCTCTCTTTTGGGATGTTAACCTATGTAGTACCATCCCTAAAACCAATAGGTTAGTAAAAGAGATCCCACTCCCTGATTCACATATATTACTCCCTTTTTGCTCATTACACCCGCAATCATCTCTCCTCCCACCTGGGTCCAGATTCCTCCACTGGGGCCACATAGGGTTAGCCATCCCCTCCCCTTGCCCCACATCTTGGGTCGGGCCTGGAATGATACCTGGAGGTTGATGCAGCTAAAAGAAAAATAAAAAGCATAATTGGCCACATTCAATAGGAAATTGTACCACAAAATACAAAAGATGGCTGGAACAAAAGCATTTAGCACGTGGGCGAAAGCCATGACATGAGCTCTACCCCATTCCATGGCCATTAGCCTGGTTCCTACATGGCCCTTGATGAACCACTTTTATCATTCAGGAACCCATGATTGTCCCAACCCCCAGTGGGCAATGAACTGCCCCACCTTATAAGGGGGTATCCATTGCTACACTTTATGCATCATGCTCTCATTACCAAGAGCCCCGAGCAGTTAACCAAAGGAAATCATAAAAAAGAAAAAGGCATATGAAGAAGGGTGGAAAAATCAAGGTCGAGGTAACTCATGCACCACAATTGCTCACTCCTACAAATTATTTACCCAAGTGTGGGTTTCCCTTTTATTAGCTACCCTTGTACCATGGCATGTGATCTAGGTTACCCCCTTTCATTCCCTACTCCATTCCATCATTATGCCACATGCCACCACCATTTGAAGGATGTACCACGGACAAAGCACCCCCTTTAGAGGTAGGAAGTTAGAAACCACCTAATAGGATGCTTGGTTAACCCTATTTGGAGTTCAGAGACATTAGTACATGCCAAAACCCATTATGGAAGGGCATGCCATTATGAAGTGCTCACTTGTTATCCATAGTTTATAAACTCTTTTACTTGATTTCTTTAACGACTTGGTGTGTTGGAAGGCACAGGGACGCATTGGATCTTATGCAGGATTGCAGGGGTTTTCCATTTGTGTTTGGTCTCCCTATACGGGGTCCTGACCCCAGAGGGCTACATTGATACATGTAGGGTGTGTGTAGAGAGCCATGGGCCTCCACAGTAGCAGAAAGCACTCCATGGATCCCCACAACCAAAGATTGCTCGTGGTTCACTTATTGGACGAGGAAGATGCACTTGATCCATCATGCCCAACTAGCCCCAGAGTTGTACCATACACTGACAAATGATCCAGGACTTCAACGATGATGTGTCATCACCTACACCATCATCCTAGCCCTTGCAGGAAATCTACAGGCATATTCGATTTGTTTGGAGACCCACGAGGACACTTGTGTGCCCCCACATGTCATTTGGAGCACCACAGGTTATTACAAGGGGCCAACCCCTTTTCCACTGCTTTTGGGAGTTCAACTACACATTATGGCACATATGGCTCCATTAGGCCTCCTCCAAGGCCCAACGACATGCACTATTCATTATTCGACCTCTTAAGAGGCTTATCCTTTTGTTTATGAGCTAGTTTGGTGGGCTTGTTACCAAAAGTTAGTTATTTTGCATATTATTTTATTCTAGGGGCTAATGTAGGCCTAATTAGCTAAATCAAACTCATTAGAAGTGTATAAATATAGGTGATGTGAATTCATTTTAGCATCATCACTTGGTTGGACTTGTATCTTTTTAGAGAACTTCACTATCCTTCTTGGTGGACAAAATTTTGGAGCATGGAATGAATTTTGATGTTTGGATTATTTTCCTGTCTTGGAGCTTCTTGTTTGGAAAATTTTTGATGGTTGGATATACTCTAATACATGTAAGTGCAATTTTAATGCTATTCTTTGCTCTATTTTTGTCGCATAGGTTGTTGGGAGAACTTTTTCAGATGAAACTGTGTAGAGGATCTTATATCCTTTCCAACATTTCGGGTGGATTCTCCACCCATCATCAGGGATTGATAATTTTCGGATGAAACTGTGTACATGATTTTAGATCCTTTCCAACGTTTTGGGTGGACTCTCCACCCATCATCAGGGAATGAGAAATTCTCGGTCTCTGATGATGAGTGGAGAGTCCACCTGAAACGTTGGAAAGGATATAAAATCCTCTACACAGTTTCATCCAAAAAAGTTCTTCCAACATGAATAATTGTGAAAACATACATTCCCTCACATACATCGCTGCTGGGATTTCGCTATTCTAGGGCTAATTTGTTGCATCTATTATTGCGAAGCTGTGGAAATTTTGTTTCTAGATAGTGATACTTCATGTATGGGCCATGTATGATGAGTGAACATTCCTAGGGATATTTCATGGTTGAAATTTATCTTGATAAGCCATCTATTTTGTAAAACGAAGTATAAAGTCTTTGACGCTGCTCTCCTTTTGCCTAATGCTAAGTGACACTGCCTTTAAGGCTTCCTTGACCAAGAAAATCAAATCTAAATTCATAATCATTCTTGACTCCAATCTCTCCAAAGGACTAGGCACTGGTCTACCATAGATGATCACCCTAAAACTTATTTTTCTTCACCTTCTCCTCTTCTTTCTAGGCCTAAACCCATAGGTCACCTAGGGCATCGAATATCTCACAATCTAGCCATCCAAATACTTTGATTTTTGGTCCATAACTACGCTAGTGTGTCCTCAAGAAGTCCTCCAAATTTCATGAGATTCCGACGGTGGGATCTTGAGATATCGCAAGCCCTAGCTTAAAGACCAATTCTTGCCCTTGGTTTTCCTTAAGCTAGTTACCTCACAGGGATCATTGTGCTTCCTTTCATTGAATTTTTTTTCTTTGATCCCCTTCTCTTCCCTAATTAGGTCAAGCTCATTATTGGTTGCTAAACCCTTCTCCCTTGACCTAACCTAGAGTCCATTTGTTCTTGTGTGGTCCCATTTCCTATCAAAGCTAACTTTTCAAGGATCACTTAGGAATCCAAGTTCCATAAGGATTTTGAGGAATAGGAAGCTCCATTGCATGACATACTCCCTAAACCTAACCCTTAAATCCTCATTAACCTTTCTTAGAAAAACCCTACACCTTGCTTGTAAAGCAAGCAATCCCTAATTTTGAGTTTCTCCTTGGAAATGGTGATTGGAATCACTTCTTGTCCATTGCATTGATATATTCTTTGTAAGTGAGTACTCATACCGGGTCTCCTCCCATCAGTGAAAGTCCGTAAAGAGAAGGGAGCCTTAGCTGAGGTGACAATGGGCTAAGTTTCCATTGTTGCCCTTGTCCTAGTAGTTGCCCCTTTAGGATTCCCTTTAGGACCCCTTCTAGTTTGAGCAATAACAAGACCCTCAAAGAATTTTACATAGAAATTTATCAATTGTAGCAAAACCTGTAACTTGCCCTGTTGTAGGAAGAAATGGCCCTCTAAAATTCCTACAAAATTTGGTCCCTCTCTGCAAGGCAATACGCTTGGAGCGATCATGAAATACGTGATTTTCTGACAAACGATTCCCACTCTGGTTGTCACATATGATCACGGTTGTATCCAATGTAAATCCAAACTGCTCACTAAAGAGCTTTCACAACTAGACTACCTCACAGGAGGCCATGCTAGCAGCAATATATTCTACTTCGGCGGTGCTCAAAGCCACCGACTTCTGCTTCTTGCTCATCCAGGATATCGAAGCAGATCCGAAGGAGAAACAACACCCGGAAGTGCTCTTACGGTCCTCCACATTGCCTGCCCAATCAACATTAGTATATCCAAGTAGTCTCACATCTCCGACAGTGTATCTTAACCCATAAGTGATTGTGCCACGAAGATATCTCAACAGATTCTTGGCACCAATCCAATGTATGAGGTGAGGTTCAACCATATGTTGACTCAATGTGTTGACTGCAAAGAATATGTTTGGACGAGAGTTCACTAAGAACATTAATGCTCTGACGAGTTGTCGATACTCTGTGGCATTTTGTAAAACAGGTCTAATAGCACTACCGCTTAACTTCTTGAAGTCAAGCTCCATCGGGGTAGTTACAGGCTTGCAGTCTACCATACCAAATCTTTCTAATATCTTCACCACATATTTCCTTGAGATAGGAAAATTTCCCTTGGCTTCTGCCATACTTCAAGTCCTAAGAAATAATGCATCAGTCCTAGATCCTTCATTTCAAATTCAGAAGCCAACTCCCTCTTACATTTGTGAATAAGAGGGTCTGCACCTGTTAGGAAGAGGTCATCCACATACAACACCAGTATGAGAGGTTTGTCATCTTCAACCTTAAATAAAGGTTAGGATCGGCTTCACTCCTAGTGAATCTCAGCTTCATCAAGTAGCTATCGATCCTCTCATACCATGTTTGAGGTGCTTGCTTCAGCCCATAGAGAGCTTTCTTTAACCTGCATACATGGGATTTTCAATCATGAACCTCAAATCCTTTGGTTGCTCCACGTAGACCTCTTCTTTGATCGAACCATGCAAGAACGCGGTCTTGACATCCATCTAATGTAGGTTCCATCCTTGTGAAGCTGCAAGGGCTATGATCGAGCGATGGTCGTATATCTGGCAACAAGTGCAAATATCTCATCATATTCTATATCTTCCTTCTGGGAGAAGTCACGAGCAACAAAACGAGCTTTATACTTTTTCGTACTTCCATCTGCTGCATGCTTTATCTTGTAAAGCCATTTTGAAGTGACAACTGTCTTGTCCTGGGGTCTGGGAACTACTTCCCAGACATCATTCTTCATAATAGACTCATATTCTTCGGTCATAGCATCCTTCCATACTTGATGCTTGACAACATCTTAGAATGATGAAGGCTCATTTTGTATGATCGTGCTCATGATAGTCAGGTATCCCTGATACCTGTTAGGTTTCTTACTTTCACGGAAGGTTCCTCGCGGTGCAACATGTCCTTCAACATCATCAAGTAGCCACCTAAGCCATGAAGGCCTCTTCCTAGAAGAGGAAGGCTCAGGTGGATAAATAGGATCCATGGGTTCTTCCACATCAGGCATTGGTACATCATCTACCCATAGAAACTTCAGAAGTCTTTGATCATGGAGCATGGCACGGACAACGTCCACAGTCGTACGGTTCTTCCTTTCCGCCACACCATTCTGCTAAGGAGTATGTGGTGTAGTAATCTCCCTCTTAATGCCAGCCTTAGATATGCCTGAGTGAATCAACTGTAATATGTCGGAGGTCTTGCTTTGGCTTGAGGGGAATGGTCCCCTTTTGAGTTTTCCTTTGGCACATCTTGGACGTACACCTTCTTTCTCTACTCGGAATTCGGGCATCCCTGTCACCATTTGTCTTACATCGGGTAGAGCTTTATAATGAAGGTGGGCAAACCTCTGATGCCAAAGTTCGGACTGAAGAGAT